>CADEHL010001196.1:843970-1091470 GCA_902827135.1 Harpagifer antarcticus | reverse complement strand
AAGTCAGGTTTTTTTAATACCTACCAACCTGCCTGTGTTTTAACATGTTCTTTTGTTTTATTTGTTTTGTTTTAATGTTCTGTATTTTAAATTGTTTTATATCCCAGTAATGTCTGTTGCATGTTTTAAATGTATTGTATTTACTTGTTTAAAATGAAATGTGTTTTAGGTTGACTTTTAAAATCTGTCCAGGGACTACAGATGAAAAATAGCGTCTTGGCTAACTCTGGCACATTTACAGAAATGTTCATTAATGTGCACTGTCCCTGTTAAATAAAAATAAATAAAAAAAATAAAAAAGATAATACGTAAATGAAAAATAAATAAATAAAATGAATTAATTAATTAAATATGGTAATAATAACATGTAATAATTATACAAAAAGGAATAATAAAAATAAAATCAGGTCTGCATGTTCAAAATAGTTTAAGTATCAGAAATAATAATACAAAAATTAAATAAAGAAAATAATGTCAGTATAGAAAACAAACGGGCAAAAACCTCACTGTGAAAATCCATCATTTGAAAACAGCTAATGACAGTAAAAACTGATTTAACATCGTTGCTGTATCAGCCCTGTCAGTGTCAGCAGAGGGTCTGTACTAAAGCAAGCAACGCTTTAAACCCATAATATTCATATTTCTTTATGGAAATATAAAACGGCAGTGGTCCCAGGTGGAATAAGTGGCATCTATAAAATGTGCGCTTGAACAAGGATGGTGTCATAAAGAGTGTCTCAGTATAAGGAGCCTCTCGGGGTTCGGCCATGCAAACCCACATTTCTTACTCAACTGGGAAAGATCTGAGAAAATGCTCTGAAGGCGCGGGCCAAGGATCTGCTCCGCTGATATATTATCTTCATAATCCAGAGCCAAAGCTCACCCTTTAAAGAAGACATATGATGCTCATTTCCAGGTTCATATCAGTATGTAGTGTCTCTCCTGGGACATGTCTCCATGCTCTAATGTTCAAAAAAATGCAGCACCTCTTTTCACCCTCTGTCTGAAACCAGAGCCCAGTCTGCTCTGATTGGTTAGCTGGCCTGCTCTGTTAGGATTGGTCAACCGCTTAGAGATGTCTCGCCCCTCAGCCTATCACGTACCAGGGAACTTTGGTATTTTAGCCTTTGCAGACCATTTAAAACCTATATAACACAATACTGTGATAACGAAAAACTAAGACACCTTGCTCTTGCCAGTTGGTCCAAAGATGCCTATCCCAGCTTTAACACATTATATATTTGTTTTTTTTAAATGCGTACAAATAACAAGGAAGTGTACAATTGTCAGCTATTTATCTCTCTTTCTATCCATAAAATCAGGTTTAAAATTATAATTGTTTCAACAAAGGGTCTCCTGTCATCTCAATAATGTGCAAGGGTGCTGCTGACCACCGAGGGAAATCAATTATCATACAGTAACACAACACAAATTGAATTCAGGGACTGATATCACATTGGATTTGCAAGTGTAATCTGCATTGATTTGGTAAATTATTCCATTAAGCTCAGGCTCTGGTAATTGCTTTCTCTCACACACAGGCTCACACACAGATACAGTATGTAAGCTATACACCTGGGCTGTATGTATAATAACTGTCTACGCGGTTTTCCAACAGCACATTGGGTGGGAGGCATTTATCTCGGCTTAATGTGGAAAGAAGAACACGACTCATTTGGAGCCCATTCAACCATGACCGCCTGATTGAGTCAGACTGAAACACTAATTCTCAGAGGGAATGAAAAGTAATGTAATGTGGTAAAGGTAGTCACAGAGCAACCATAAATGAATAAATACAAAAGGTGTTTGACGAGGAATGATTGAAAAGAATGAAGGTAATCAGAGGTGGTAATCACGTTTGACAGGGGATGAAGGAATGAGTACGAAGCTTTTCTTGTCAGGCGATGAGTGAGTATTATATTTGAATCAATGTATCAAAGGCAGGGGAAGAGATTCAGAGGGTTTACGTGCAATAATAGGACACAAAACCAGACTATATCATCATAAACAATGTAAATTAGGGAAGACTGGGCTCTGGTTTAAGACAGAGGGTGAAAAGAGGTGCTGCAGCACAGGCAGTATGAGACAAATAAAGAGCTTTTTGAACATTAAAGCATGGAGACACGTCCCAGTAGAGACACTACATACAAATATGAACCTGAGAATGAGCAGAATATACAGAGATACAACATGTTTCAGGCCAGTTAGCCGTTTCTTTAAGCTAAGCTAATCTAAGCGGCTGCCGTCTGTAGATATCTATCATACAGAAATTAGAGAGGTGTTGTTTTTCTAACGTAACTATACAAATATGGGAAAATAATATGTTGAAAACCACAGTAATGGATGCACGGCCTTATCGATCTGACTTCTGAGTAGCCGTTTTTATTTGGCACTAAAAAATCTTGTAAATTGCATCATGAATACTTGAATCCAAATACACGCTGACAGACCGTATTACCATTAACATGCACAACTGATAAACAGTTTTTAATTTTGTCAGAAACAAAACATACAACAATAATAATATATATGTTCTTTTTTTTTCTCACTCATAACAGGGTTGCCAACTTTGGGTACCTGGCTGGAGTGAGATTTTGATATCATGGGTTTAACTACATATGCGCACGAAATGACTGCTATCGTGTCAGCAGCGGGACATTAGCATATATATATATATATGATATACAATATATACAAATACACAATATTGGACACAGACTATAAAGGGCACAAAGTTTCATTCACTAATGAAAGTCAAACACATGTTTGTTTCCACTGTTTTATTGTGTGCCTGTCGCGATAAGCAATTAATTGACGTATCGTACGATAAATAAAAATGAACTCGATAAATTGCCATTTACATGAGGATGTGACTAGCCATTTGAAAGGATGTACTTGAATAATTATTATTATATATTATCATTATGTCAGTGGTCTAAAATGGTCATACAACGGTGCCGACAATATTATCCTTTATCGCAATAATTTCCGGGAAAATGTATCCAACAAAATAAATTATCGTGAGAGGCCTATACATGAAACACACAGACAAACAAATCTACAGACTTACTCCAAACTGCCACATATATTAATTAACACACTCTCACACTCATATACTCTTTGACTGTATTTTGGCCTAGTAGAACAATAAGCAGCAGACTTTTACTTTTTTATCATTTCTACTGGATCTCAGATCTGCGCATGCGCAATACGGGTCGGCAGTTGCCAGAGAGTATTTTTGTTGGGTAATCTATGGTAGGGCTAACCCATACAGTGGTGGGGTGAAGTCAGTATTTGCAATGTAATTACATACACGCTCCCCTTGACAGTGAAACGCCACGCGTGAGGTTTAGATTATTTCCCTGTCTCAATCCAAATTGAACTGTATGAAATAAAAAGACACATTTGTCTTGTAGTAAATAAAAAGGGTGACCTGGAGCCAATCCTGCAATTTCCCCACAGGTGAAAGAGTTGATATGCTGAAAGCCCAACCCCTGCAGGGGGGTCTGGGGGGATTCTCCCCCTGGAGATTTTCGTTTTGTTTGTTTTGAAATAGGCTACTAACATAAAATACACATTCTGGTACTCTCTTGAGAAGAAAAATAAATAAATCTATTACTACACGACATATTAAAAAAATTAATGCCATTTTAGTTTGTTGTTACTTTGTTCTGAAAGCTGAACCTGCTGCTCCTCACAGAGAGAAGAGGCTGTGAATTATATTGTGGATAAGGGTGGATAGCCCCCATTGTTCTGTGTGTCAAAATGAAAGACAGCCCACTCACCTATCAATCATCAAACCGTGGGGTCTTATTTCTGGGGTCGTAATGTTGTATCGATGCATAGAGATGTACTACAGCAAAAGTATTCTCCGTCGGGACTTCCTGGAACAACACCACGCCGTTATCTTGATTCTGATTGGCCAGAAGACATGATCAAAGATGTTCTATTGAGAAGACGATCACTACGTGACAAAAGTTTTCAAAACCGTTTCTAGTCTTCGGTATTCTTGTTTTTGGCGTGAGAATAGTTTGGGCAGCGTGAGAGCGTGAGATTGACAGTGAAAGCGTGTGTCACACGCCAGATGCGTGAGAGTTGGCAACCCTGTCATAATAATAATTATAACAAAGTACAACAAAAATAATAATACAAAAACAAAATAAATAATAATTCTCAAATAGTCTCTGTCATGTTCAACAGGGGCAAGAAGATTTAAAAAAAAACGTTTCTGGTCCTACCCCGCCTAGAGCATACATTTTCCTTATAGATAAAATATTAGGTCATCGTCATCAGCGACATGTTTGTCTTGTCAATTTGTTTGTTTTTTACAAAACAATCAGAAAGAAATTACTTTTACAACGACAAGAAATAACAAATGGGATTTTACAGTTCCTGTTCATAACCATTCATGATTTGGTTCCCAGTGGCGAACCGTATCTATCACAACTGGACCTTCTGTAGACACCATGGTAGACACACACAACCCCCCCCCCCCCCCCCCCCCCCCCGGCATTATAATGTCCATCTTTCACTGAATTGTCGTCTTGAAAAGGGTACTCACAACAATTCCGCAACAACCTCATCTTCACCTGTTGCACTTGTCATTTCAACGTTAAAAACAATAAAACGGCATGAATTGCTTCGTCGCATTCATCTATCCTCTGTCTCGAGCCAGTTAACTAGCGGGCCTTCCAAAGCAGTGGTTCTCAACTGGTGGGTCGCGGACCCGTTTGGAGTGGGTCGCGGAGTTTGTTTTTTTTGGGGCGAAAACTCAAACTTTTATTTTGAAGGCCCGATTTTGTAACGCTGTGCATGCAGTCGGCGTTGGACTGGAAGTACCGGAGACCATAAACGGTTTTGAAAACTTCTGTCACATAGTGATCATCTTCTCAATAAAATATCTTTGCTGATGTTTTTTCGAGTCTTCTGGCCAATCAGAATCAAGATTGTTGCCGGAAGTCCCCACGGAGAATAACTCTTCTTTATACATCCATTGGTACAACACATAATGAAATATGACTCCTGGTTTGATGACTGACAGGTCACAGAACAATGGGAGCTATCTACCCTTACCCACAATTTAAAGTAAGTCACACAGACTCTCTCCTCTTTACTCTTAGATGTCAGAACAAAGTGAAAAACAAACAATGGCATAAAATATTATTAACATGTCGGGTAGTAATACATCTATTTATTTTCTTCTCAGAGTGTACCAGAATGCATAGTTTATGTTAGTATTTCTAAAAATCTCCTGGGGGAGAATCCCCCCAGACCCCCCTGCTGGGGTTGGGGTTTCAGCACGTGTGCCTTTTTATATAGTTCAGCTTTGATTCCATCATCTCATTAAACCTTTTTTAAAAGCATACTTTAGTTCTGTGAAGGGATATAAGGGATATATGCACTGTACTTCACTTTTATTAATATTGTATCCTGCAAAGCATATATATTACAGCACGATTCTTTGTTGAATAGATTTGAGTGCTTCAAAATGTTGGGTCGCGATGTATTGACCAAGTAAAAAGTGGGTCCCGAGGCCTGACCAGTTGAGAACCACTGTTCTAGAGTACCCTGGAACCGAGGGGAACTCTGAAAGAATACGCCCATTGGCTACAAATCAATATATGTTTGGTTGATCAAACTGTCAGTCCAAACGTACGCTCTCATTCAGTGCAACAGCCAGGGCATTCGATGGAGGATGTAGGCCCAATCCCAAACCACTCCCTCGGCCCTACCCCTCCGTGACGGAGTGAACTCCGTCTGTAGCCACACTCGCAGCTCAACGAGGCTCCCTCCTGTCAGATGGAGGGAGTAAATACAGCAGCAAGCTTTGGGACGGCCTCCCCTCTCTCCGGCAGAAACAGGAAATGCCGTAACTGTATGTAACAACAGTTTCAAATCAGCATCTCTTAGACAAAAAGTTTGAATGAATAACTCAAATAAAACTCCAAACATCTTTCATTGTGTTTCAAAGCTCTTTTAGTTTTAAACCTGATGTTTATAAGCTTCTTCGTTTTTGCAATAATCTGTAAATATACCCAACTTTATAATAAAATGCACACATTTACCTTTTTCTCGACTAAACACAGGTTTGATCCTAAGTTAAAACATATGAGGTTATCATGAGGTTGTTAACATCGCAGTTTATCAGTGGATGTTTGCTGGAACTACTTGTAAACAGCGTGTTTCCTGACGGACACACACAGCGTGACTCCGGTCAGGTAGAGACCGGTCTCAAGTCAGCATCGCTGCAGACTCGCTGTTGTCGTTGCTTTGTCGTTGCTTTGGAACAGCTCAATATGGCGGACCCTCCGCGTGAACGCGCAAACGGAGGGGTAGGGTGTAGGGTTAGGGTGTAGGGGGCGGTTTGGGAATGGGCCGTAGAATACTTTGGTTGAAGGACAAGATCTGATTGGTTGCTTTCTTTTCTAACACAAAACCACTGAAATGCGTAGAGCATGGTCCGAGAAGGACAAACAAATCAACGTAACACTGTAATATTACAGATCAACAACACAGATACGATTCTCATTTATTCATTTTATATACATTTTATTTATATAATTAAATTGATTTTTGTGTTTGTTTTATCTGAGTGTTCCAGGGTATTCTCTGAATACCTTGAAGGCCCTGACGGTTCGCCACTGTTGGTTCCTAAATAATACTTTCAGTTTAGATAGACTTGCACAATATTTCAGTGCATCAGTACAGTTATTCCACAGACTAACACCTTTTGATGAGATGCAATGAAGTGTGGCATTTGTTCGTACGGGTGGTTTTTTGAAAATGTTGTTTCCTCTCAACATGTGCATGCTTTCTCTCCGTGTGAAAAGTTAAAGCATGCACAGTGTTGTCTTCCTATTGGCAGGTTACACATGTATCACTTCTTTACAAACATGTGATACAATATGTAATGTAGTTTTACATTGAAGGAACTTGGTGTCTGTGGGTGTGAACAATCAGAAAGTGTTTTATCTGTCCTTCTGACATCTAGTGGACACTGAGAGAAGTGGTGGTGTGTCTTTAAAATGATTTACTGTTCGTGGTCGTGACTTCTTTCCTCAGGGAATTAATCTGTTGTAACCATTTATGAACGTTTTATGTTTAAGTGTTTCATTGATCTCGATTATCATTAAAAACGAACTATACTATACATATGATATACTGTGTCCCCCTGTGGAAGATGCTAATCCTCTGCTCACTTCTGATACTGCCAGATCTTGTAATACTTTTATGTTCACTTTAAACCTTTAAATCCATACAGAGGAGAGTAAAAATGACTCTTTTGTCAAGCAGACACAGATAAAATGACAATAGATAGATTTCAAACTTTATTAATTCACAAAAGGCTTATCCAGTGGTTATGAAATTGAGCATAGTCCATATTTTAACATCTAGAACTGTACAAAGACAACAAAAGGAGACCAAATCTAAGGGTAAAACCGAAGGAGAAAACAAAATAACACTGATATTTGAAAACATGTTGGATTTACAAATTGACCATTTTAAATAATGTTGAATCTGAGTTTTTTTTATTGTGTAAATTGATTGGTTTAAACAGAAGTCATGTGATAAACAACGGTTTACATTCATTTGGAGTTCATGAGTGACACTTTCTTTTCAGTGGTAGAACAGAGTGCAAACATTTTGAGGTTTTCTGAAAAAATATGGTACCTAAGAGTTTCAGTCCGTTTTCACTGACAGTAGTACAACATATATGCTCAGTAAAGCTGACAGAAGGAGAGATCTGTATCTCCAGTTTCTCTCCAATGACACGTTTCCAAAATAAATAGGTGGACATTATGTTTTATTAAGGGTGTCTTGGGATATGTGGCTGGACATAGGTGAGCCCAAATCACACACTTAAAATACATTAACAATAAATAACAGCATTCGCTCAGTGCAAAACTACACAATAGCCGAAAATAAAAACGTTTCTTGCATCGCCAAAGAAGACCGTAAATGGTTGGTTATTATACGATGAACCCTTGTTTTCAAAGCAATCCAAAAAATGTAAATAATCAATGTTATAACTGATTGATATGTGAAGTGATATCAGAACAACACAAAGGACACTAAGGGACATGTGCGGGTCTTTTCCTCTTTAAATGAAGCTGAGGGATTTTAACTTAACTTCACCACGTACGTAAAATGTCTTTAAAGAGGTCTGTGAATACTATAATTGAAATACAAATCCTCAGATAAGGCAAAAATGTTTTTCTTTTCCGTCCATTAGACATTATCTGCAAAAACCTGAAAGAAAAAAATACCAAGGGTACCAAAGCTCCCGTTCTTAGGGTTCATTTAATGCCTCAGAGACGATAACGTATTCTGTTGAAAGCAAATCATTTCAAATGGATTTAACGGAGCGAATCCGTTCATAAAGGGGCTGTTATTCTTTTTCCAATTGTTACACTAGTTTTACATTTAAGTGTCTTTTTTTTAACACTTCACATGTTTTTTCATGGTGAACATTTCGGCTTCAGGAAGTAACGGACACCTCTCGGCCGTGGATAGTGTCCTGCATAGCAGCTGAGGAGGCATCAGGTGGTCATAGTTCATAGATCAGTGTGTGTGTGTGTGTGGGGGGGTGTTAGTACTATGTCTGGGCCAGCTGAAGCTCCTCCAGTCCGTGACTACCCAGGTGATATCTGGCCAAATCTTTCCTAGTCACCAGACCGACCACCTGAAAACCAAATGTGTGAAGTCAGAATAATTGTCAGCAACACGAATGTGATCATGAGATCAATCAATGCATTAAGTCACACACAAACACACACTCTTACCCGGTTCACATCATCCGCTACCACCAGGTGTCTGAGTCCCAGCGCTCTGAACAGCTTAAACACACGAGGAAGAGAAGTTTCCTGCAAACACAACGTCTCATTTTAGTT
The DNA here is from genome assembly GCA_902827135.1 of Harpagifer antarcticus. NCBI lineage: Eukaryota > Metazoa > Chordata > Actinopteri > Perciformes > Harpagiferidae > Harpagifer > Harpagifer antarcticus. Next base: position 1,082,579 of record CADEHL010001196.1, on the reverse strand, counting down.
TAAATGTAGTTTTCCGAGGGAACCCGAGCAGCTTACTTCCGGATTTTAGGACACATTTATTATGTACATCTACATAAATCGTGTGTGTGTTACCAGTGGCACAGTGTAAGGCGTTGCGTTCATGAACTCGGTGAGGTCCATCATGCACTCCCTCTCGTCCTGGGACACGTGGATGCTCTGGATGGGGGGGAAGCGGGGGTAAGCGTCCCTGAAGTCCTTCAGCTGGAGCTTCCTCTGAGTCAGCCGGGAGCGAGCCAGCTCCACAAACACCTGCCGGGACACAGGAGGAACTGTGAGCCACACTATTTAAAACAGTGCTTCTCAAACTTTGTTCAGTAATGTACCCCCTTTGAAACATTTTCTCAGCCAAGTACCCCCTGACCGACCCCGAACATTTTTGATCGAAAAAGCCTATATAAATAATTACAATATAGTGATGTTCCCTCAGTGTGTGATTTATTAACTCCTTCGTGGTATGCACTACAAAAAACTAAGGATATTTTCATTTTATGCATGAAAAAAAATAACATAACACTTTTTTAAAACAGATTTTTCCAAGGAGTTTTTCAATTTAAGTAATATGTTATTGTGAAAAACAATAAAATACAATACACACATTTGACATGTTTATATGAGGACCCCCTTGGTGGTTCTCGGAATGTTTTATATAAAATTGTGTTTTCTATTTAACTTATTTTACTAAGATTATTTTTTAAATTAACTTTTTTTTTTTTTTTTTAAATCTCACGTACCCCCTGCAGTACCTCAACGTACCCCTAGGGGTCCACATACCCCCGTTTGAGAATCACTGATTTAAAACATAATAGTGAAGAACTTGTATTTTTTACGTGAAAGGAAATATGAATATAAAAAATTAAAAAACTATTAAAATAAATAAAAAAGCAGATAAAATAGTTATTATATGAATAATTCGAAAATATGAATTCTTACTTATTTTTTACAGACAGTGTAAAAAGCATATTACATGCCTTTAAACCAAAAGCAATTATTTTTTAAGTGAAAGAAAAAAATATGCAAATATAAACAAATAACTACTAAATCGAATATTAATTGAAATACATTTATTTAAATAATAATGATATATGTACAAAAAACCCCACATATTTTAACTTAGATTAGGGTTAATATTAAAGCTGATTTCAGGGCAGTGATATATGAAGGGTTGCTGATGTTACCTTGTGCTTGAGAAGAACGATGAGCTGAGAGCGGAGGATGAGGCCGCAGAGCTTCGACGGCTGAAAGCGAGTAAACAACAACAAAAGGTGTCGTTAAAGAAATATAACGATTCAGATTGAAGCTCAAACTCTCTGGTACAGTATTAACAGTCTAAAACGAGCCACCCCGAAAGTACTGCGATAGAGTTCCTCAAAAACTAATAATACTTTTTGTGTATCTACTTTGTTTCCAGTGTGCCTTCTCTCAGCCTCTTGAGAGTGGGTACTTTGATCTTTTCTATTCAACATTGGATTCGATATGACGAGGAAGTGGGCAAGAGCTGCAGACATTACTTCCTCAAACATGGTCTAATGTCTGCACTGCATTTCTGGTATATCATTTGCTACACTAGGTGCTGGTACTTCTGCATTTTTCTCAAAGAGGTCTCTGCACAACTGCTGATTGTTGGAAAGAAATAGCATCTTAAGAGAGACAACAACATTTACTGCTGATACTTTAAAGGGGTAGCTGTGATTTGCTCTAAAAAAGGCCTGAACAATGAAAGGGAAAAGTCAGTCCACGTAGATGCATTTCACCATGGCTGGATCCTGCTAAGATAATTGCACTATTTAAAAGAAAACAAAGCCTTCATGCATTACCCTCGTCACTATCAGCGCCCTGCATGACGACCGGGAAGCCGTTGTGATTGGTGGACGTGTTGCTAAGGACGTCCACGATGGTCCCCACTTTCTCTATCCTGTTCAGACAGGTGACCGGGGCACTCATCACCTCTCTGTGTGTGGGGGAGGAAGAGGGAGGGGGAGGGAGAGGAATGAGAAGATGGAAAAAGGAGCAAGTGAGAAAAATGATAAATAGTAGACTATAGTGTATTTGAATGGAATATATTTTAACAATCATTCAAGGAACGCAAATGTGCTTATTGAGCTTAAAAACAGTTGAAAGGCAATTGAATGAAATCCCCAAGGTAGATGTATAATGTTATAATGAGAAGTTGCTGCAACGCTATACTTCCACTATAATGAATGAAAGGTGTGAGAGCAGTGCGTAGGTGGTGTGATGTAGAGATCCAGTCTGCACACTTAAATCTGCCAGTCTTACACTTATATAGTTTAACATGAGAAGTGTGCGACCCTTTTCACACAGAAATGGTTCATTAAGTGTCTGCTTTTTCAATTAAACTACCGATATACAGTGGATTTCATACTTAAAAGTCCTGTGGTAGAGTAACTTAGCTGATCTTCCTGTAAATGGGGAAATAACTAGATGAATGAAACCCTGCAATCGTTCAGTCATTATGGCTCAGTGTCTCAGAGAGGGACTCACCTGGCTGTTAACCAATGGGAGGTGGCGGGAGCGTCCCAATGCAGGAAGGGGACGCTCTGCAGCTTGATGTGGATATCATACAGACCCTGGAGCAGGAAGAGATTTGATTTATTTCGAACGTGTGAAACAATAATACTAAAAATTAAAATAATAATAATGAAACAAGAGAATTACGATATTGTACAAACTTAAGCAGTATCAAATTGATAAATAGAAATATTATTGACTTACAAATTATATATTACACATCCGAAAAGAGACAGTGGACTTATTGCTCCATCAGCTGCTAAAACCCTCTTAACTGTGCAATTCACTGCACTATTGTTATATATTTGAGTACAATGTGCAGATTTTATTGCACCATTTGATTGCACAGTTTTACTTAAACTTCCTAAGTCTTAACTCACCTCCACAAAATAGTCCCCTACTATCTTGGCAGTCATGAGGACGAGCATGATGGGAAGACCGTATGTAACGTTTCCTGTCGCCTCCACCATGATGACGGTCAAACTGAGAGTCATCCTCACTACGCCACCTGGGAAGAGGAGATGTAGTTATATGGATTATTTAAAAAACAGACTCCAGAGTATGGATAGCTCTCCACAGGTTGCAGATGTGTCACTGTGATTGGTCGTCTTAAATGCAGTCCGTTTCTTATTTCAGGTTACTCACCTAACTGAGCTGCGGCTCCAATCAGAGCATATTTACCAGGGTCCGCCCAGATCTAACAAAACACACAGGAAATAATAGTTCAAAGCATCTCGAGTATTGATATAGTTGTTATACTAATACATACCGGAAAAAAGCAACATCAGTCACTTATAGGTTGGACCAAATACCAGAACTGGCATCAGGAGTTATTACGTTTGAGAAACCAGGTAATTAAAGGTCCCCTATTATGCTGTTTTTCATCAATATATTATAGGTCTCAGATATATACAAACCATGTCTCTGAAGTGTTTGGCTCTAAACACCAAACAGATCATTGCAGCATTACCCATAATCCCCTCTGTTTCAGCCCTGTTTCAAAAGTGCTGATTCTCTGTCTGTTACTTTAGATGAAAATAAGGAGCCCCTCCCCACGCCCCTCTGAGAGAGATTTGGTTAAAAATAACACAATGGTGCTCTAGGAGGAGATGCAGGTGATAAGGTGGGGTTACCTTGGTTGGTGATTGGCTAATGGTTACACAAGCCAAAAAAACGTTATGACATCATAAAGTGGCCACAATCTGATCAGCTCATTTTCAGACAGGTTTTTATAGAAATGGATCAGAAAATGTGGGTTTTGTATAATAGGTGACCTTTAAAGTAATGTATTGAGACTTCAATTTAACCATAATGTGGTTCTCTTTCTTTATGGGAACTGAATTGGATCGTCTTCTTGTCTTCCCACAGAGTGAAGAATCATGAATATGCACTCACCGAGCCATTGGGGGTGATGGAGGCCAGCAGGATGCCGAACAGTCTCCCCCAGGCGGCTCCTATCAGCAGAGCGGGGATGAAGACCCCCGCCGACACCGCCAGGCCGTACGTCCAACACGCCAGGAAGAAATAAGTGATGGTGAACAAACTCAGGGTCAACGGATTGTAGGTCCCTTTAATAGAGACAGAAGTTCAACACATCTGTTTCACACACTGATCATATTTAAATCCCACCTCTTATAACGCCTGTTCAGACTAGGCTCCCTCTCCAGTCTAGTCTAAAAAAGTCCAACATTTTAGACTAGACACGTGTAGGTATATTTGATATTAAGTACTTTTAGTAAAAAAAACAAGAACACAATGTAAACCTCATCTTGTTTACATCTGGCGGACAATTTTAATGGTCTATCTTATTCTTCACAATTTACTACGATACATTTGCATTGAACTATTTTTACATTTCTTTTTTTTTTCTTGTGAAGCACTTTGTGAATTGTATTTCTGTGAAAGGTGCTATAATATGTATAAGTATTATTAGTACTATTATTACATAGTGTGTTTAATGACGGACACAAATAGCGTTGCACGTGGTCAGTAAGGGCAGCTGGTTGAGTCAGGACCAATGCAGACTTCCTGTAGTGTTTAATAACTTCCTGTTGGGAGTGTTTAATAACTTCCTCTGCCTGTAAGATGGCTCTGAAGGTCACTCAATATGTCAGACCCTCCACGGAAACGCTCAAACGGAGAGGAAGTGGTAAGGAAGAGAGTGTGGAGGTCGGATTGGTAGTACTGGGCTTTATTCATTAAAATCCCGTTTCCAAAATGTGCAAAATAATAGAAAGAAGGAAACACTGGACCAGATGTTTGTACAGAGTTATTTTTAACAGCTTTTCACCTGCTTGTGTGTGGAAGAGGCTGCGGACGCTTATCTCAGGAGTGTTGAAGAAGATTGTTGCCATGGAGTTGTACTCTCCATCTGCACAGAACAACTGTGTGTGAGAAAGAGAGAGAGAGAGAGAGAGAGAGAGATAAGAGCTGGATAAAAAAGAGGGGACAAGAAGAGACTTCCTTCCTTCCTGTCGCTGTGTGGTTTAGTGATTTAACTATGCTGTCTAACAGGACAGATTAGGATCAGTGAAGGCATGTAAACCTCATTTGGTGCCATCATGGAGCAGCGGTCCAGAGTTGTTTATGTTTTCTTCGTCATGAGCAGAGATGGGGTCGTTACTAAAAAAAAGTAATATATTACACTACTTCGTTACTCTCTACATAAAGTAACTCGTTACTTTACTCGCAGGGCCGGCCCGCACCTCCCTACAGGCAGATCACGCAGACTGCGGCGCACCTACAGTGTAAGCGCGCCACAGTTTTGCCTCTGCGAGACTCCTCTTGCACCCCCAATTACTATTGCATTAAGAAAGACATAACACAAGTCTTTCTTTTTATATGCTCTAAAATAGGCTACCAGCCACAACAAGCTAACAGCATGTGAAACGTCAAGACACTAATTAATGAAACCAGTTCAAGACGCATTATTCTTATCATTCTTTATGAGCGCAGTAACGGTAAGGTATCTAATTACTTATTTATTTAGTATTCCATAACTTAGTAACAGAGGTGGTCAAACTAAAGTGGTAGAGACATGGCAGAATTCCTACAATGAAGCGGGACATTGAACTGTTCACCCGTGAGAGGGCATCAACAAAAGAGAGCGAGCGGCCCCGTTGAGGGAGTTTACAGATGAAAAGACTCAGCCATGTTTATGCAGCACTGCACGTGGAGATGTGGTCTCGCATATCGCGCAGAATACATCGGCCTACATGTATATAAACCTGCGGCGGAAACCCCTCTTGTCTGTCAGTGAGTGTGATTATTTTTATAAAAGTAACGAAGTAACACGTGTCGGGGCAATGTTAGTAACTGTAGTGTGATTACTGAATTATAAAACGCGTTACACTACTCCGTTACCGACAAAAGTAATATTATTACACCCAACTCTGGTCACGAGCCACTCCTATCTCTTTCAAAAATATTTCCTCTCTCCCTAATATGTCTAATAAAAAGGTGAGGATGCCAAAAAAACACACTACAGCATGGGTGGGATACATTTCTGTGAATACTGATTCAGATGAAGTACCAGTTGTCTGTTCTGCCCAAACATGATGGGTTGAAGCCGTAATTAAAAATGTAAAAAGACCAGAAAAATCAAACCTATCCCAAAATAATCTGCGCTCTTTGAGAAAGCATTTGTGATAAAATAATCTACTTGAAAAAATATATTATTGTATGAATTAATCACATGGAGAATGTGTCCCTGGTATGTAGACATTTATACATTAATAACATTTTCGACAATGAATTATAAGTGAAATATTTTTGAATGACTGTGAGTCTGAAAGAGCTTTGCTTATCTGTATAATTGTGTCCATTGGGAACAATTGAAACAGTCTCCTCTCTTAGCAAGACCATGGAGTTGTGTCTCCATGTCTGATGTTGAAATACACAGCACAGAGGTTTATTTGTGAGACCTGATCTGTAGCGTGAGTAGCTTTGGTTCAACACAGAAACCATTTGTTCGCACACAAACGCACACAGAGCCAAACAAAACAAGGATCGGCTGTTTGTTTTTCTTCAGCTAAATGTTTGCCTCTGCAACAAATTCCATTGACATCCCTCCAATAGTTGAGACATTTCAAGGAACCCACTATTGTCACAAAAGTAAAAGTCAGGGTTTCACCAGTCAGAACTATTCATCCTCTGGGGAACATGACCGTCAACATGGTGTCCTCTACTTGGATCCTTTGGGCCGTATTGTTCTTATGACATACATACTGGTAACGCGTAATGAAGTGAAACAGCTCTCTGGTTAAATAAACAGGAAGCATTAAGGTTCTCTGTGAGAGGCTTTATCTTATCTGAATCTGCACTCGGGTCGGTGTAATGTGCTCAATCATGCTCATACACCTTTAAATCTGTCTTGATAACTGACAGCGCTTGTGACACCACGTAACTGTGACAGTTTATATTACATGACAAGGGTGAATCTTGTTGCAGTGTGTGTGAGTGTGAGAGTGTGTGTGTGTGTGTGTGTGTGTGTGTGTGTACCTGCAGTGGGTACTTCTCTTTGTTCTCGGACCCCAGAGGCTGACAGTCATTGGAGAAGTAGATCATGGTGAACGACACGGCCGCGGTTACTGCAGCAACCAACATGGCCTCCATCACTTGTAAACACGGCCGATGAACATACCTGAAACACAATTACACGCAAGGTAGTTTTGAACAGGTAATGAAACTGTCTCAATATAATTCTAATGTTATATGACTTACATAAACAAACAAGACTATCAGCAAGAAGATTGGCTATTTCAAAAAAAGTTATCCTAAAGGTGTTGTTTTTTACAGTTAATATTTTATTGTGCATTATCTGGTCAGATTCTCATCGAATGTTGTCCTAAACTAGCATGTAATATACTTTATTGATTAAATACATTGCAATAAGTTGTTTTAAATCCATATATGATTATACATTAGTAATTGCAGTTACTAATCTTAAATAGCCACAAATATATACATTTCCAAAGTTATTTTTATTAAAATCTAGGTAACATTAACAACAACAAAAAAGCCTATATTATTATTATTTAAAACGGAATTGTATTAATACATTACATTACATTTAGCTGACGCCTTTAGAGACAGTGACAGTGGGTGAAACTGGTAGGTTTTCGCCTGTTTGGGGAGTTTATATATATATATATTGCTCGCATAAAATCCCCGGGGTTTTTTGCTTTGTATGTCTTTGTATGTGATTGGTTGTTGGTCGCGTTGCTCGCAAAAAATCCCCAAGCTTTCAGACACGCCCAGCTCCAAGGTTTTCAAGATTTTTGAAAAGCTGCTGTGTGAACGTAGCGTTAGTGGGTTCGACCAACAAGATACAAAGTTGAAGAAAACAGAATCATATAAGTACATCAGGTTTCATAGAGCAAAAACATTTCAAGTGCTACTCAACTGGCTTTAGATAAGCCAGTCCTTTATTAGTTTATAAGTGCTTTGTTAGTAGTTCTATCGATCGAAGTGGAGTCGAAAGAGATGAGTTTCCAGTCTCCCCCGGAAGATGTGCAGGCTATCGGCTGTCCTATCTGCTGTACTACTGTTAAGTTTTGAGTATGCAAGTCAATTTAAGTCAACTTTAAAAATGAATTACTTTGGTCTGAAAACTGGCAATAAATAAAATCCTATTATTAAATATCTGGAGTTTGTCTAGTAAACAGTTATCCGACAGTGAGTTTATGAAATATATCAGTTTTTGTATTAAAAACCTGCATCACAAACGTGTTGGTGCTCATGGAAACACAGCCTTTTGTCCACAGAGGACGACAGATCAACAGGAAAAAGGATAATTAATCATAGCAGAAGACATACTTTATTAATCCTTTAGGGACAATTCAACACTGTAAATGACGTTTAACCACATCACCACTTGAATTAACTAGAAACGGACATGTTGTTGTTTGTTGAGCATTTCCTGAGACTGGAAGAAATCCCCGGTGCAATAAAATGTAGTGATTGGAACAAAGCTCTAAACACGCCAAGTGGATTCCAGGTATTGTGACGCAATGCGACACAAAGGCAAACCTTATGATCACTTCGGTGACAGCCTGTTTTCAGAAATACGTGTATAAATATAAAAATGTATAACCGTAACCGACTCCACATTACCATATTTATGTACCACAGAGTTCTTGCTGAATAATTACCCAGAGCCACCCGGGTCAGACGGTCCAACAGTGATTAAACCTGCTCTCTATTTTAAAACTCCTCGATCACAAGATGTTGACATTCTGAGAAGTCAAATTTTACACAACCCTTCATTCAATTCCAGGAAAGCTTCTTCATCTCACACCCCACCCTAATGCCACCGTGTGTTTCTTGGCACATGAAACACACAAAGCTATTCTTGATATGTCACCTGACCCTGTGTGGCAACCTTTTCACGTACGTTTGTGACGGGCCATTTTTGAAGCCTTTTATAGACGTTACCTGATCCTGAAGATGGTCAGCCAGTAGTTCAGTTTGTTGAACAGAGCGCCTAACAATCCACCTGCACAGGGAATATAAACACTGCCGTCAGAATTTCAAACATTAACTGAATCAAGTATTAGTATATTAGTAGTATAATCAGTATTTTTATTATTTTAAATTAATCCATTCATTGATTGGTCTAAAAAAGGTCAAAACCTAGAGAAAAATGTATTTAAATGTGGCCAAATATATTTTATATAGTTTAATATTTAAAAATAAATACAGTAAAATTAAGAAATGTCCATATCTAAGATGCTGCAAGCTCTTAATATTTTTCCGTCAATTGACTAATTGTTGCAGCTCTATTATGAATATACTATTATTATTATTGAATATATTAGTACTGTAATGACACTTTTTTATAATTGTTATTTTTATTATTGTTGTGCTAATATTCCTGTCCTCCACCCAGTTATAAAAGAGTCAAGTATTCCCTGGAAAGAATCAAAAGATATTTGTACCAAAAGCTCCCATAGCGATGAAGAGGGGAATCTCATAGAGGTTATAGGCCACACTCTGAAAAAGGAATACAAACACATCATGTCATTGTTTACTTTACACAGACTAACAAACAACATAAAGGTGAGGCAGTAGTGTTGGTTTCTCACATCGCTCTCAAAGCGCCCGAAGTTGATGAGACCCGGGTTGGAGAGGTCTCCTGGTTTGTTGTGGTAGATACTGAGGAAGAAGTTCAGAGTGAAGGTGGAGATCATGGAAGCGAAGAACTGCAGGGGAGAGAGGGGGGGGGGAGGGACTGTTAGGCATGATTTGGAAACTGAAACCCATTCTGCTATTGGCTATCTTTTTTAATTACTTTTTATTAGCAACAACCCCCCTTTAAATTGTATTTTATCCTTTAATATTTGGTTATTGTTTTATTTATTTTATAAGTCTTATTTTACCACTTTCTTAGCGAGATTCCCTTTTAATAATTTGATCTTTATTACTCTTATAAATGATTTTGTTTTTATTCTTCTTGAGTTTTATTTTCAGTTTCTTATTATTTAATAGGTGTTTATATTGTATCGTATTTATTAGTTTTGTCTTCCTTTATTTGACCAAGAGGGATCACTATTTTATTGTTAAGGTACTCTTGATGGGTTGGTTAGGGACTGGTCCCAATAGCACTATGCATGAAAGATGAATGGTTGAGTGTTATAATTATGGGGGTAACACGTATAACAGAATAAGTACAACGTTTGGTAAATGCAGCTGCTCTTTTTATGTATTTGTCAGCAGGTTTTTTTTTGGTAATTGTTTGTATATTTTGTCTTAATTTGTCGTTGAAATCAAAGGTCCCTAAATCTGACAATCTCGTTTGAGATTTAATTTGTATCAAATATCCTTTATCCGTCCCACACAGGAGAAATGTACTTACTAAGAAAGAGCCAAGCACGTGGTTAATGAAGTAAAAAAAAAAATCTGGTTCAGGTATTTATATTGTATCATCTTATGACTGTTAGAAATAAAAGAAATATTGAAAATCAAAAATAAATCAAAAATGTTGGGTATTTTAAATCTCAACAACATTGCATTTTAACATTCCTGTTGTTATTTTACTTGAACTATTTTTATTGCACTATCCTTATTATGTCTTAGGTATATTGTACTGTTTGAAGAGCCTGGGACTTTTCATTGCCAACAACTACAGTGTAGCTATTATGCATGTAACAATACAACCTTTGAATCTTAAATGAATTCTGTATACAAACCTCTTGATTTAATTTACTTGGCAACATAACATGATAAGGAGTTTTATCACAGGGTGTAATATGGTGTACAGTGGACTTACTATCCTCCAGGTCAGCATCTGGTTCCAGAAAGAAGCTCCCTCCTCCAGAGAGAACAGGACGCCGCCTGTCAGAAACAGAATCTCAGTCAGGAAACACAGCGTGATGTTGCTAAATGATTCCTTTGATCCCCTGACGCCATGTCTGAAGAGGAGTGAGCATCCCAAGTTAACTAACAATCACACGGCATCCTCCACATTGATTGATAAGCGCAGTAACATATTTACAGTGTTCACATGAGTTAATATGGAAGAACTCTGTTCACATGACTGTAACACATTACTGACGTGGTATGTGAAGCATTTCCAGACTACTGATGAGAAAAGTCTATATGTACAAGGAAGCTTTTACTCTACTGCTTTACCGTCACGACTAATGATGTCAGGGTTTCTGCAGTGTTCACTTAATACATTTAAAGGGGCCATATTCTGCTCCTTTTCAGGTTCATATCAGTATGTAGTGTCTCTACTGGGACATGTCTACATGCTTTAATGTTCAAAAAGCTCTTTATTTTTCTCATACTGCCTGTGCTGCAGCACCTCTTTTCACCCTCTGTCTGAAACCAGAGCCCAGTCTGCTCTGATTGGTAAGCTGGCCGGCTCTGTTGTGATTGGTCAACAGTTTAAAGTTGTCCCGCCCCTTAGCCTATCACGTACACTGTGTTGGAGCGCTAGCCAATAGAAGTGAAGTCTGTGGGTGTTTCTCAATGTCGAGGACGCTTCCTTGGTAGCACATGGGGATAAACTTCCTCTCATAAATTTAAGTTTTATTTTAATTCTAAACTTGTCAATTATGAGTCAACTATCTTCCTAAAGACTGTAGCTAGCAGCTGTGACCATGTTTGCTAAAGATCTGAAGGTACCAACTGAAAAAGGACAAGACAACATCCTGTACTCAAAATTAACTGTCAAAACAATCACGTCTTTGTTTATCGATGTCTTTTGACTGCACACAATTCATTTTCATTTATCAAAACAAAGCTGGAGCATACACCAACTTACCACTTTTTAATACAGATACAGTTAGTATGTTTTTATGTTATATATTTACTGTATTTAATCTCTTGTGTATAATTACACACTGTTTTGGTCTATTGTTTGAACCAATATTGGATCGACTTGTACTTTGATTGTTTGATTGTGGATGTCATGCGAGCAAAACATGGTGAAAACAGTCTAAAATAAAAATCTGGACGGAAATGTTCGGATTTCCAAAGGGAGGTTCTTTGAGTAAATTAAAAATCAAGAACCTAAAGAATTGAACTATTCATATCTTAGACTGCACGGTAACTTTTATCTTTTAATGTTTATTTTATTAGCATTTACTGTTTTTAAATGCCTTTGTCTGAATGTCTTTCATTTTTGTAAAGCACCTTGAATTGCCTGGTGCTGAAAGGTGCTGTATAAATAAGCTTGCCTTGCCTTTGATGCTTTGGCCTCATAAATCACTCACTGAATCAATAAAGCCAATAAAGTCTTTAATTTGAACTGCATTGAATTACATTAAATTCGATTGAATAGTCCTGTCCCACACAAGTTCCCTTACAGGTGTGTCTGTCTTTAGTCAGGGCATGCAGCCACACGGCTTGGTCTGTTGTCTTTATAGCAGCTAAACTGCCTGCACATTCAGGCAGATAAATATGAAAACACATACGTATGCAGGGTGCTTTAGTGATGTTGTTTTTACCGACTGGAGCTCCAAAAGCAGCTGAAACACCGGCAGCAGCTCCAGCAGAAACAAAGTCTCTTTTCTCAGTGTCTCTCCGGAAGTATTCAAAGATCTACAAACACACACGTATTACTCGTTATACATTAGTTTAACGACAAACACACCCTATCCACGTACAGTTAAAACATGTCCGTAGTACAAAAGCATGCTTGAATGAAGAACAATTTAAATGATTGAAAGGTATAAAGAATCTTCAGTGAGACAGAATACAGGGAGTGTTAGGAACAAAGTATTTCAAATGAAAAGAAAACGTATAGGTCTAATTGAATATACTTCCATGTGTTTAATAGCCTGAGACACACACAGACACACAGACCCACACACTGACCTTGAAGTCTCTCTTTAGAGAGGTGCTCCTGCCCTGTGAGACTCCTGCAGCTACAACAGCACCAGAGTGAATCATGGGTCCTTCCTGAAGGATTGTGGGTAAACAAAAGGACAGGTATGAAAGAGAATTCATGGCAGGAAGTCAATTTAACGAGAAATGATCTTGAAAAATTCAAATGTTCCAACTCCAAAAATGCAAAACATAATTGTATTGTTTGTAAAAAAAAAAATGGCATCTTTTAGTCTTAGCTTTGTTTACAGTTCTAGACTTGATACTTAACTTCACGACAGCATTTTGAAACAAACAGCCAGTGAGGGATAATATTTGTTTACCTTTCCGACAGCAAGACCGCCAACCACTGAACAGATAACACCGCACACTTTCACCACCAGGGTCTGTTGGGGGAAAACAAAACATGTTACAGATAAGAAACTCCTTCCAAAAACATCCATTGAGATGTGTATATATATATATATATATATATATATATATATTTCTTATCTGTATATATATATATATATATATATATATATATATATATATATATATATATATATATATGTGTGTGTGTGTGTGTGTGTGTGTGTGTGTGTGTGTGTGTGTGTGTGTGTGTGTGTGTGTCTTTACCTTGAGTCGTACCACCCTAGGAATCTTGACTCCATTGAGGTAACATTTTATCTGAGGGATCCCACTTCCTGCTGCTATGGGCTGCATGAGACAAAAGGGAGAGCTATATTAAAATATAGAAACCTACAGTATTTATGATTACATGAGTAACATATAAGGGTGTGAGGAGTGTTGGTGTTTCTTTGTGTTGAATGAAATGTCTCAATGGTTATGAAATGGAATGGAAAGCAGACTTCTGCTTGCATGAAGAAACCTAATGTTGCTAACTAAATCTCAGCTGACTGTGGTGAACCTGAATGGGAGAATAAAGGAAGCAAATTCAGATGTACTGATTTTCACTATTACTAACAAAAACTGGTACAGGCTGTTCCCTAATTAGTTTTCACTTGCACTTCCATGTGAATGTTGTGTCATTCAGACATTATTCTTGAGGAACAATCGAAAGCACAAAGCGGAAGCCGACTAAAGTCATTAAGATTACTAAAACACATCTCCTCGAGTCTTACCTCGAAAAATGCAACGAGGATGGCCCCCATCATGACGATGGCGGAGTTGAGGGTGGCCCAGAGAATGAGGGAGATCGACAGGCCGCCAACCTCTGTGAACTTCTCTATGTCTGTGTCAGAGGTTAAGGAAAACCACATACAATGTGTTGAAGCGCTAGCCAATAGTGCATGAATGTTACAGAGTGATGTTATTATGCTACATAAGTAAACAAAGGAGTCCAATGGAGGCGTTTCAGGCGTGGAGGGGGGGGGTCTGAACCAAACAAGGATGTCAGAATCAGAAACAGGTTTATTACCGGGTAGGTGAACACATACGAGGAATTTGACTAGGTGTCGTGGTGCATACATAAAAGTAAAACGGCAATTAAAAACACAGATAGAAACTATTTTAAGAAAGCTATAATAACATAGAAAAATATAGCAGTATTTAAATTGAATATGGTTGAAGTAGAATTGGTATAAAATATGTGTAGTAATGAAAAATGTAAGTAAATGCAGCCCAACAATACTTCATTCAGATATTTTTTCATTTTTGCCTTTACCAAATATTGCAGCTTACTGTGATTTGGGCATTGCACTAGTCCATGTTCGATAACATTTTGATTAATTATGCAGCCTTAATATATATATAAAACAGTGCAATACCAAATGATTATATATTCTTTCAGTCACTGTTTCTCTGTACTGTCAAGCACTTTGAATTGTCGCGTACAGAAAAGTGCTATATAAATAAACTTGCCTTGCCTAGCCTATTGTACTTGTAACGTGCCTGTAACAAGTTGTTCTGATTATCTTGCACAAAGGATACTCTCTTTGACCACTCGGTATTTGATCCCAGCAAGTTCCTCCACCGCGATGTCGATAAAGCAGGCGATGAGGCCGGTCAGGAAGCCGATCAGACCACAAACCACCCAGCGACTGATCTCCAGACAGCGGAAACCCTAGAAAAAGAAGAACGGAACAGAGAGGAGATAAAACCATCACCAGAGGAGAAGTTAGAGAGTTATTCAAAATAAGGGAAATGCATGAATTCATACACATTGCCATTACATTGCATTGAGCTGACGCTTTTATCCAAAGCGACTTACAATAAGTGCATTCGACCAAGAAGACATGTCAAGGCGACTATATAGTCACCTTTGTTACAATATAAGAACAGAAGATGGAAATTAGATAGGAGCTTTATCTGGCATAAATAATATCTTCCCAATGTGTTTTTATGCATGGTCCTTGTTTATTAACCCTTCTCTTGCGTTAGGTCATACCCCCTTCCCATGCTATTTTCGGTCAAAATTGACCGGTGTGTTTTGCACAGTGATATCTCTAGAACCCCTTATCCAATTGTGATGGTTGACATCTCATTTGAACAGTCAAAGCAAGTAGAATCAAGGGATGACAGACAGAATGACACCAGGGGTGAATTTCATATTCTTTTTGGCAATAAGTTCAAAGATAGTGCTTATTTTACATTACTGTATGTTATAAAAGTGCTTGCCATGTAGGCTGTGTTTACTGGAGATGGAAATGATTTAGTTGGTGTTGTAGCTGAGATTCTTCCCGTACCAATGATGTATGGGATGTATTGATTTGATACAAGCAAGCCAGTGTTTCATGTCATGGTCCGGACCCACCAGTGGGCCCATCAAGTTCAGCATTCACTGTGATGAATATAAAATAAGACACTGATACCGTTTTCTTCAATGAACATTTATTGAAAGAGAAATATACCATAACAGAACATGTGTGTGTGTGTTCACGCACGTTCACGCACATAGTTGGCAATGCAAAATTGTGGAATGTCACCTCAGGCTCCTCTCCCTCAGGTGCCTCTCCCTCAGGGGCCTCTCCCTCAGGGGCCTCTCCCTCAGGGGCCTCTCCCTCAGGGGCCTCTCCCTCAGGGGCCTCTCCCTCAGGGGCCTCTCCCTCAGGGGCCTCTCCCTCAGGGGCCTCTCCCTCCTCTCCCTCAGGGGCCTCTCCCTCAGGTGCCTCTCCCTCAGGTGCCTCTCCCTCAGGTGCCTCTCCCTCAGGTGCCTCTTCCTGGTCTGTTGGAGGCTCATAGTCTGGATCGCTGTTGTCTTCCATTTCTGAGACATCTTCCTCTATCTCCTCTTCATCTTCCTCTATCTCCTCTTCATCTTCCTCTATCTCCTCTTCATCTGGTTCAAAAATGTGTCCAGAGCCCCTTGTACAGAAAATCGCCTAATCGGTCGCCTGCTCATTGTGTCAATGAGTCAAATGTGAGCAAGGCACAAATATAACTGCTTGAGAGCCAGTAAGGGAGGCACATTTAGCACGAGAAAGTGAGAGGTTTGTGTTTCTCGAGGGGCACAGAGCTCGCACCTGTGAGAAGGTATGATACATTGTATCATACAGCGCAAGAAAGGGAGAGGTTCCCGTAATGTGTGTGTGTGTGTGTGTGTGTGTGTGTGTGTGTGTGTGTGTGTGTGTGTGTGTGTGTGTGTGTGTGTGTGTGTGTGGTGTGTGTGTGTGTGTGTGTGTGTATATAGATGTTTTCCATCTGCAGGATGAACAATACACTCATACCCATTCATTTTCTATGGCGGTCAAATCTGACCGAAAACCTCAAGGGTGTTTCACTGTTGAATAAATCACTCAAAATTCAATGCAAGTGGTGATCATCAAGTGTATATGTTCAGAGGCCTAGTGTGGAGGATAACATAAGGTATTGAGGCAATTGGATGAAAAATATATATTTATATTTAAAACAATATTTATGATTAAAATAAAAGTCATTTGGTCACTTTTGACCCGAAACGCAAGAGAAGGGTTAAATACATGCAAGGTTGGATAACAAACATCCAGGTGTTTCCTTCTCTACTCACCATGTAACTCATCCTCCTCTCCTCCTCCAGAAACAGCTGGTTCTCAATGTTATCATAGTCCAGACTCTGGAATAACACACACACAATAAAATAAACACAGCAAATCAATACAAAATCAATATTTAAAATCAACAAAAGCAATGTTTTCTTCTATTTTGCAATACTTTATGAAAAACACAGATTTAAAAAATGTCACAAAAACCTCATTTACATTTTTAGGTCAGCAAGTTCATAGTAAACCATAGATATGTTAATGCAAAGCTGAATTTATCAACAGCTGTTAGCTTCCTGCCTGCTTAAGAGGATTATTGCCCTGTTAGCCTAACATGTTTTCAACGTTTCATAACCTGAATGGCATTTTCTATACGTGTTACATTCAACTATTTGTATTCTTCATCTATTTCTAACTCCAACAAGGTGACATCAAAACATGAAACGTATACATCCCATATACACACATGATGCTTTAATTAAAACAATCTAATGCAGGGATCATATAATAATAATCAGCATTGAGTTGGCATTTTTACCTCAAATTTAAGTGACAGCAGCTTCTCATTATGAGGGATCTCTTTCGGCCGCCCTCTCAGAGATTCCTGCAGGAGAAACAGAGAAAAAACCGAAATCACCAAACTGAAACTGACTTCTAACCTCTGAATCATGAGGGACTGGAGGAATGGGAGGAATAAACATTCTGATGCAACACACAAGCATTTGAAACGACACATACAAACGTCTATTACTCTCAAAGATCACTACCGGAGAGAGGACATGTTTTACAGACTTCATCTAACAGATACAGGAGCATTCATAATCGAAGATGCATGCAAGCCAACTACAGTCAGATAAAAAGTCTAATCTATTCCACATTTGCATGCGATTTGAAGTGAGCGTCGGTCGCACAAACGAAAAGCGTGCAAGTCACATGCATGGCATCACATTCCCGTCAGGCAGTGAGAACAGATCTGATGGTTTCTGTCACCGCGGGAGGAAATGGATGTCCTGTCAAGCTAAGAGACGGAAAAGTAGCTTCAAGCGTCGGATGTATAATCCTGTAGCGATGTGTCACTCCAAGCTGCATCTGTTATGCTGAATTTAAATAGCTTATTGTGTGTTTTCTTTGTATTTCTGGGGAGATGTTCGATGCCTGATTGAACTGAGCTATACAAGTAAAATAACATAAAACCATTTTTGCTTTTCTTTTGTAGTAGCCTAAAAGGACTTAGCTGCATTTGTTGTGCAACCCATTGTTGTAAAAGTTCAGTAAAGGTCACTAAGTAAAACCTGACTAAGATATGCTAATTCAAAACATATTATCTGTATTGAATAAATGGTGTGTTACTCAATCTGGTTTTTTTCTTAAGTGTGTAGGATCAATCAGTTTCTGAAAACTAAAAAACGGAATGGTCAGGCAGTCAGTGTTTAGCACAAGGCCTGCCTCAGTTCATCGATGCATCACAGTGGAAACCATCAGACAGTTTCCAAACACGTGTTCTTACACAAACTGGATGAGTCAAACATCCTTATTACAGGTCACTTTTGTGTCAAGAGTTCCCATAGAAGGCCATATTAAGCAGAGGGCTACTGAGATTACATGAAATGCACCCACATCATCATTCACACTCACATTAAGTCAACTGTAAACGTTGCTAGATGCTGTTTTTAATGATTTTAAGACAATAAAGTAGAGTTTTTATAATTACAGAGGGTTAACTAACTACACTAAGGAAGTCTAGAAGAAATGGCGGTAGCAGTCTTCATGAGGTGATATCGATAGAGGAGTGACAGACACAGAGAGAAATAGTTCGACGTCGTTCTCGGGCTTTACCTCTTCAGACGTCATCTCCTCCTCCAAATCCACCGTGCTCAGTCTGCCTACCTGAAATATACCGTCTCTAGACAGCTATAGACACCACAGACACCACCAACATAAATATATATATATATATATATATATATATATATATATATAAGAACGACCGACAGGGTTCGAGAAGTATAAGGAAATAACACTGCATGTATGATACAATAAAGTACATTTTGTTCAAACTTCCACCTTGAATCCTAAAGGAAATGAGTAATCCTGATGACACGGAGAGGAAAAAGGAAGTAGGATTCTCCATATTAGGTGGACAGAGGACGTTATTTAGTCTAAATATAGCAGGTCTACTAGTTAGTGACACTGTCAGTTTGAGACTGTTATTCTGTTCACACTAACATACTAAAATAAAACATATACTGGATATAAACAGTATCCATAACAGGCTCAGATTACCTGCAATTATGTGAACACTGATTTTATTACTTTGAGAATGGACTTTCTTACTCCAATTCAGGAAATGTAACAATCATCATCCTTTCTAAAGTAATGACTGACATGAGGTCAAGTTATTATTCTCGATAACTGTGTCCTTATACGAAGCTGCCAGACTGCCTGTTTTAATTGTACGTAACCTAGTAATAAAGATAAGTCACTAGCTTCTTAATATAATGAAAGGACTAGCCTTTCAAAACTCTCAATAATCTGATTATTTTCCCTAGATAACAATCGAATTAAAAGCAGCATGTTGTAAATTATTGAACTAACACTAACTTAATTACTTTCATGCAGCAAACAAAGCGTGTTGTTGCATCTGAACTGCAAAGACACCATAACACGTGAAAACACAACCAAAAAATAAGTCAACAATGCATAAAAAAATCTTCACACGCATTCATATCCCATGCAGCATTAAGAAACATGACTCAGTGTAACCTTAATGGTTAATAAAAACATGACACAGCATCTTCTGAACACTTTAGGCACAGAAGTGGAAGAAGTTCCAGAAAAAGTCCTGCATTCAAAATGTTACTCAAGTAAATGTAGAAAAATATCAGCATCATATTATACTTAAAGAAGCAAAAGTAAAAGTACTCATTCTGCAGATTGGGCCAATTCAGAATAATATATATGTGTTATAATGATTGATCATTAAAGTGTTAT
Source organism: Harpagifer antarcticus (assembly GCA_902827135.1). Taxonomy (NCBI): domain Eukaryota; kingdom Metazoa; phylum Chordata; class Actinopteri; order Perciformes; family Harpagiferidae; genus Harpagifer; species Harpagifer antarcticus. The sequence goes on along the minus strand of CADEHL010001196.1, from coordinate 1,062,750 downwards.
GAAAGCTGGTAAAGGTTCAGCTAGTTTGAATGACTTTGTATACTGCAGGGTAGCTTGGGAATTTACTCCAGGTGTAACTAAAGTCTGATTTAAGTGTTGATTATATTTCACATCATTAATCCAAATCTGTAAAGTAACAAAAAGGTATTAATAAATGTCGTTGAGTAAAAGTACACTATTAACCTTTGAATTGTAGTTGGGTAGAAATACAAAGTAGCAAATAAAGGCATTACTCAAGTAAAGTAGAAGTACCTCATCATTGCACTTAAGTACAGTAGGCTAATTGAGTAAATGAACTTAGTTACTTTACATCACTGTTTGGGACTACCAGACGTCAGGGTGGCTAAGCTAACATGCTACAGCGGTACCTGTCTGGAGGGTCGGGGCTGCTCGGAGCCGTTCAGCAGCGGGGTTCCCTCCGCCGTGGCCCCGGACTCGTCGGCCCGGCTGGACCACGACACTTTCTTCGTGATGTTGGCCATAGTGGCCCCCGGTAGCTCGGTGCCCTGACTTCCGCTGATTTATTTCATTAATTTCAGTTGTGGCTGCCTCACTGTACACTGTTATTCTTCCTCAGCTTCCCATGATCATCATGTGACACTTGTAAGGATCGTGTGAAGGGCCAAACATGTCTGGCGCGCTGGATGCTGGGAAATGTATTTTGTATAATGTTCTTTTTATAAAACAAAAAATGTGTCACTGGATTAGATTCACACTTTTGACTGTACCTTGTAATTTAATTTAGAATAAAAACCAACTAGACTCCCACATTATCTGCTAGGGTTTTTGATCATGTTGTGGCAAAATACAAATTCATAATAATACATTACCTTTATATAGCTTTTTTCTACTCAAAGTCGCTTTATAAAAGTACAATTCAAACAACAAACACAGATAAAATCAAGTAAATTAGAACATATTTAACAGGGAAAGGCAAGTCTGAAGAGGTGGGTTTTGAGGGCTTGTTTGAATGATAGTAGGGTGGTTGATTGTCTGATGTGGAGGGTGCAACACCTATCACCCCAGGTCCGGAGTTTAGTCCTTCTTGTCTTTAGGGTGTTTGCACCTTGGTCCTGAGGCATCATGGAGAAGTTTAAAAATGCCTTTTCTACAGTAAGAACAGAATTTACATACATGTCAAACTTTCAAAGATGTATTTTATGACCAGAATATCACTTTACACATGGTTATGGTGCCACATTATTAAGTAATAAGTCCAAGTCTCAGCACAGATGTTAAGTTAAAAATAGTTAACATAAATTGCTCCTCAAGAATAAATTACAGCAGTGGTGCTGTCAAACCTTTATCTACTTTTTGAAGAATTAAACTCATCCCTTATATTTGATCTTGACAAAACATAAAGTGTTTTGGAGTGTTTTCAAGGTGCAGGATTTTAGTTTTATGAATAATGCATCTTGAGTCAAAATAGCACATGTTATTACATTTCAACTTTGATTCTACGGTTTAATGTTAACAAGGCATTTGCAATGATTAAATGGCAACACTATCAAAAACCCTGCACAGTTGAAACAGTCTTACCTGATCCACCCATACTACAATAAAATATTTTTGTCATGGAAGTGATGAAAATTAATATCAAATGTACGAGAACACTTGTGTATTACAGTACACATTATTATTCTAATATCCTTGGTAGTGTTTAACACTTAATAATGTTGCATATCAGTCGGAACAGTCCCAGTTTTGGTTGATCTATCTTTAAGTCCAGCAACAACATACTGCTTGATATACATCCAACACATATTAAAGGGGCCCTATCACGCTCATTTTCAGGTTCATATTTGTATTTTGTGCCTCTTTTGAGACATGTTTACATGCTTTAATGTTCAAAAAGGTCTTTATAAAAACGCAAGTGTTAAGGAGTAATGTCAATATGTCGCTGAAATAAACAAAGGCATCCTATGGAGGCATTTCAGAGGGTGTGAGAGAGAAACTCCCTCTTGAGTGATCTTCAGGATTTTAGCCAAAAAAGCATAATAGAGAAGATAAAGCGTTTGCATGGCCGGTTAAAAGGCCAGCAATGAAAGCATTCCCTACCGACATAATGTTTTGGAAAGAAACTCTCTATATTAATTCTCCTCTGTAACTTTATCACACACAGTGCTCTAAACATTCACATGCCACCTGCTGCACCTCCCCATGCACCTCCTTTATGTCCTCCATGCCGAGCACCACCCCTCTGGGCAAACCTCTTCCTTCTGCCACCCCTTCAACCTCTGAAGCACTCAGCACCCGGTTCCATATCCTGAACCCTGCTATCTGACCGGCAAAACCCTCCGCAGAGTCAAACCCTCCTCCCACAACGTCCTGCTCCTGCCCCAGCACCACAGACCCTCCCCCATGTATCTCCCAGCCCTTTCTGAAGTGAGAGCCTGAGGAGGTGAGGCGCCGGTCAACGTAGTGCCAGAAACGCCCCTGGATGGAGGACCACACGACGCAAAGGTGGTGCCAGCGAGCGTCCATCAGTGACGACGCGGGGAGACGACGATACACTGGGTCTCCAATGATGAAGTCCAGGGAGGGGGAGGAAGAAGCAGAGATGGATGCAGAAGAGGCAGAGGAGTTACGTCCATACAGAACTAACTGGTTGTCGTTGTCGTCTGTGGCGTAAGAGAGCAGTGTGCCGACATGTGAGGCTTCCACACGGAGCCACAAACACACAGAAAGTTCAGGAAGGTTGGGAAGAGTCCGGAAGAAGGTGACGAAGTTGTCTGCTGATGCCGAGGGGAAGAGCAGCAGGGAGTCCACGTTACAGACTGCAGGAAGACAGGATATATTCAGTATAATAAAACCCCTAGTGCTAAAAAATAAAACTTAAAAGACAAGCGATCAGAAATATCTTGTTGGTAAATTATATTTGGAGGCTATGCAAATGAGTCCCCTAATACACACAATATACAACACAATTCAATAAAACTACAGACCCCTCGAGCTTCTGGAAAATCCCTGAAACATTAATACCCATTTACGGCTTGTAAATTATTTTAACACCTCGTTTTTTTTCCAACAGTCACGAATGTTACGATGAATAAAAGGCAGTCATTATTTGTCATTGAGATGATGACACAGATTTGAGGTGGTATGACCTTATTCTACCTGCAAATTGGCTTTGTAGGCTGTTGTCATCTATTGGTAGTAAGTAATTAAAGTACTTAACTTACATTTGTCGGATAGCTTAAGTCACGAACGTACTGTATGTAACTGAAAAACACATTCTTTACCTAAATCTAACCAAGGAGTTTTGGTTCAATTCACATCTCTAACCTGTGTTTAACACTGGAATTGTACGTTTCTGCTTACGCTGTCTAAAGTATTTGAATGTTAGGATGACTACGGATAATTGCCATTTATTGGGCAGATAACATTTAAATTGTAAGGATTAAACAATTTAGATACAACATGTAAGGTAGATTTGGTAACTTATGGACAGAACCATGCTGCCAATTTGACCACCTTCTTTGTTAATTTAAATGGAAATGTCTATTTAACTTCCATTGTATTTCTGTGGTTTCAGTGTCGTTTGTCCGGCGAAGACATGTCGTGATTTGGCTGAGGTGCAACATGTTCATACTGTGATTATTTTGGAACCTGTTAAATAAATACCTCAAGTATCGTGAAGTATATTACTTACTGGTTGCATCCTTTTTAGGAACTGGTCGTGAAGGGATCTTGTGCCTCACAGGAAGCTGGAGGAAGTTATGGATCACTGAAGACTCTTCCTTTGCGTCAGTTTCTTCCTGAGACTCAGATTTGGGCTGAGGGATATCATCTGAACCTTTAGGCGGCGGAGGCCTGACTTTGCTAGGTTCAGGATAAGTTGGAGAATGGGGCAGGGGCTGGGTCCAATGGAGCCGAGTGGGGTTGTGTAACTGGGGGTGTCTCTGGCGACAGAACTTAGGCTGGTATCTCTGCCGTACCTGGGTATGAAGATAAGGCACAGACTGGATCTGCTCCTGCCGGGTCGGGTAAGGCCTTTTCTGGGCCGGCACCTGGATCTGGGACTGGAGACCGTAAGAGTCTGGTTGGGGCGAATAATGCAGATGAGATTCTTGCTGAGGTCTTGACTCCTTTGAATGTCTTCGGTTTATTGGTACTGACGGGTATTGAAAGGGACCTTCTACTATGGGTTCGGAGCCCAGTCTCAATCTCTCTCTCCCTCTATGTGTCTTTGATCTCCTGCGTGGTTCATAGTGTTCCTGAGATGTGATGTTGGAGTTGAACGACTCTTCCACCCTCCACAGCGCTCCACCATCGCTCTTTTGCAAGACCTGACCCTCCAGTCGGGTCAGACGCAGCGCCTGGTTCTTCAGGGATTCCTGCAGCCCTTTCAGCCCAACGATCAGCTCGTCTCGCTGGGTCTGAAGGGCACCGAGCCGTTCGTCTTGGCTCTGGAGCTCCAGGGTGAGGTTGGGGATATCCTGACCAGGATCGGGCTTCTGTTTCTGGGCATGGCGGCAGTTCTCCCTCAGGCTCCTCTCCATGAAAGCAAGACGACCCTCCATACGTTTACTCTTCTTCTCCAGCTTCCTACTCCACTCCCTGGGATGATGAGCAACATGAGAAGACTTTTTTTAAATGTTATATTCTTTCTTTATTGTACTTGTCGAAAATGCATCATCTGGTACAATCAGACCTGGTACAACTTCAAATACAAAATAAAAAATACATTTAGGCTATGAATCAACAGGTTAGATCTTGATAAATGAAAAATAAAATGTATTTTTTGTCCATTGGGAGACTACTCTGGTGTAAAGGTTGTTCTGTTTATCATTACTTCTCAAAAGAACAGATGCCAAAACGTAAGCCCTCCCACTCAAGACTAACAATTCTCCCTTGACCCAGCCCTAATGTTTTGACATAATTTATTATTAAGAAGATTTCATTTCTGTCATTTTCTGTCCTCTTTTCCAATCTTTTCTCAGCCCCCCACAAATCCTTTCTTACCAAAAACAACAAGCAGGGATTTGTCACAGATGAATCGATTTACAGATATATTTACAGAGCACCCTTTCTTAGTGTTCCCAAGCTCTGACCTGAGACCCTCTATCTCCTGCGTTGAGCTCCGCTTGAGTTGATCCAGGTCTTCTGACAAGTGCTGCCAGTTTTCGCTCAGTGCCTTTACTTGGCTCTCCAACCCCCCCGATGAGTTTCTGTTCTGGTTCTGGGCCAACATGTTCAAACGGGCCTGGGTCAGCGCCTGGAACTGCTGGAACTAACAGAGAGGACATTTGTTTTCACAAATGTTTTTGCAGCTGTTGGTGTCTAATTTCAAGGTCAGAAAAATACTGAAATACATCCAGAAGAAAAAACAAACATACAATGCATTCCTGTGATGACTTCTACCTTCTGAAAAATCATGATGCTTGCAATAGTTTTTTGCTATTTCAGTAAATAAATAAGCAAAAATATCTGACCTACAGGGAGTAAATCAGTTTTTTTAGCTTTAATATGATCTCTTTCAGAACTTTTAAACATTAGAAATGAAATTTAAGCCAAAAGTCCTTAAATAATGTGAATTTTCCCACACAGTCTCAATTAAGCTGACCTGTTCATTGAGTCGTTGTAGTTTCTGCGACACAGGATCAACTCCCTGCACCTTAACGGGCTGAATCTGCAGCAGGAGCATGAGGACCAGGATCAGGGACCAGTGTCCGGGCCTCAGGCTGCCCATGGTGCAACGGAGCTGGGATAGATGCAGCAGGAAGCCTGGGTCTGGATGTCTGACGGTGAGGAAACAAACGCTACTAGAGAGAGAAAGACATAACTGAAAAGGGCTCGTCTTGATAAACACTGCATACACACACATGCACACAAATATACAAAATACACAAAAGCACACCCACAAACTGGGACAGGAACACACTTTTCCATTTTTCACAAAATCTTCAGGGACCTCAGAAGAAATGCAGATGGCTTTAACAGGTACTCTGCTTCTCTCTCGGCCTCTATCTCACTTTTAGATAAAAACAAAGAAAGTAAACTCCTAAAAACAGCACACCAACTGGAAGTTTGTTAACTGAATCTTGAATTGATAACGTTTTAGTCTTTCAACCTTTTGTTATGTTGTCCCGTACAATTTTGGTGCTCCGGTGTAGTTATCCATTAAGGATCTAAATCTTCACCCAACCCTGTGTTTCACCTTTTATAGTAACTTTAATTCAACTTTTTTTTAAACGGAGAAAAGGTTAAATATGTTTGACTATAGTTAAGAACAGAGCAAACAAAGGAAATGGCTAATCAAAGACTTCTAAATGTCAAAGTCTTAATCAGAAATTCAATCAAAATTCAACCGGGAAGATGCTATACATTTCAATAAAATGCCCATAATTCAATGTAAGTAGTGACTATTATTTTTCTTGCAAAGAAGGTAAAGAACCATCTATGTAATTTTCAGCTCAATAATATTAAAGAACCCTTTTTTCTGACAAAAAAAACATAATTTGGAAGGACAACAGCAGTGTTAATGCTTTATGTCTGTACGATTGATTGTTTGATAAGGGAAGGCTGTGTCTCAGTGGGTTACTGCTCAGTGGGTTAGTGTGCTGATCTTCGAATCAGAGGATAGCAAGTTTGAGTCCCACGGCAGTCAGCATGTCGCTGTGTCCCTGGGCGATACACTTCACTCCAAATTGCTCTTGTGGGGATTGTCCACAGTACTGAATGTGTGTAAGTCGCTTTGGATAAAAGCGTCCAACAAGTGACATGTAATGTAATGATAAAGTGTATATTTGTATTAGTGTGTATGTTTGTATACTTGTGTAGTGCCAACAGTAAATCTCATGATGTGTGGGCTGATGGAGAAGAAGTCAGTACTTTTCTCTTCCCGCTGACTCAGTGCAGGGGGATCTAGATCCTTTATTATTCTTCTGCTTTCTCATTGAATAACACAATCTAGGAATCATGTTTATTCCTCCCTTCTGCTTTCTACACATGATCACGTTGCAACACTTTGGCTTCATTTACTGCACACTGGGCTTCAAAAAAGTCCATGTGCGTTCTAATTTACAGTAAATTGTATATTTTAGTGGGAATGCTGATACAGCATTCCAACTATCTGTTATCCTGTTAAGCCCCAAGCCTGTTTTTCAGGTCTCAGGCTCGAAAATTACATTTCAAGAACAAATGACCATAACTACACTTCTAAAAGGGGAAAATTAATAATCTTTTTTCTCAAAGTAATGATAAACCTGTGAGTTGGATGTAGAAGAGTCAGAATCAATATAGGTGTTTTTTTATTTGAAAGAAAATTCAGATTGAACATAGTAAAAAACTGTAAATTATAGTGTCCATCCAAAAATAATTTTTTACTTATAGTGAAAACTACCCTTGGATGATGGGTTAGTAGACTAAAAGCTTTAGGAATCCAAAGTACAACATATAATAAGTACTCTGTATCAAGATTGATGCAAAACAAGGGACATTTGACATTTTTAGAGAGGTTTAGCAAAAAGAACTCCACCTCTGGGGTCATTTGGGTGGAAATGGGCGTTTTTGCCGTTTCTCTGGAACCCATTGGTCGATTTTCATGATTGACATCTCTTTTGAACCGTTAGAGCCAATAGAATCGAAGGGGAATTTCTACATACACACCAAAGTTACCATTGAGAAGTGGGGGCTATGCGCACACAGTTTGCCAAAAGCAAAACCTATCTTACGCTCTGAAATCTGAAAACTTAAAACTATAGGTTTATTCCTGATGGATTATCAGAAATCATTTCAACGTGACACAGACACATTGGATTAACCTATGGATTAACCTTCAGCAGCGTTTTTATCGTTTTAATGCCATTGAAGAAAATTTTTGATCAGACAACAACAGAGGTATGACATATTGCCGTGTTTGCTACCTAATGCCACATGTTGTGATGTCTGTTTTTGTTTCTAATGTTTCGAGTTCTGATCATGGAGTGATGATATAGATACCTATCAATTCTGTGTATTCTCACGATGCTAATTGATATGTTGGATGTGCAGTTACGATAAGTAATAAGGGTGTTATACTGTGAGTTCTGTGCAAACGGCGTTAGAATTTTTTCGCTCAGGGCTAATTCAGAGGCTCAGTGTTAGCCTTGTGTTTTTTTTTGCTGAAAAAAAAAATCATCAGTTAGCTGAGTTTCTTCCCGTTACATGGATATGAAACATTCATAGTTTATTAAATCTTAAGAAGCACTCAGACACTGTTGCTTGCAGATGTTGTGGTTTCGGACCCGCCGAAGGGTCCGTGGGGCTTAAGAGGTGCTACGCACGAAATTCTGTATTATTCCGACAGGATATTTTGCACCTCTTCTTCTCCCACATCGCAGAAACTCCGTTCAAACATCAAAACATTCAGCTCGGTCGGGAATCGATGGCTATTACTTTTCTTATTCATAGCTTTCATAATTCCAGAGATACATCCCATAATTCATCCCATTTTTAACATGGAAGTCAATGGAGAAACTCTTCAGACAATCTTCATGCAACTTCAACTGCTAACTGCTCCTTCATACTTTCACTCATAAACCTCATTCCAACTTTAAATGTTACACATCTTTCTGACATTATTCATGTAACACAACCTTTAAATCTGATTCATACTTTTAGAGATATTAAACATTGTTCAGACCTTGGTAAAGAGGCCTTCTTCAGATTTTAGAGTGCGTGATGTCACAGCTAGAGTGGAGGACAGATTTAATTTTGCCTTCATATTTTATTTTAAACCTGCCATAATACGGAGCCCCCTAGGGGACATGGAGAAGAAAAGAAAAAAAAATGAAAAAAAAAAAAAAAAAACTTTTGAAAAATCTTGCAATACTTTTGCGAGATCTCGCAAAACTTTTAATTTAGCTCAATGTACTTCCTGATCAGTTCGGCTGCTACGGCAACACAGAAACCACAACAATGGAGTGGTTCATCGATTTTACTTTGAGCTTGGCCTTAAATATAAAGATATAATATCAGTGCTTGGCAATAGGCACGGGTTTCACACATATACACATATAGACATATATGTAAAGGGTTTCACATAAGTGAAAGACACCTCCAGAGAACACTCAGAGTGAGGGGACATGCACGTCCCTCTGAGCTGAGTTATTGACAGATTTGAATTTAGGGGATCAATAACTCATGAACATAACATTGTAAAAATACAAACAACATGACAAACAACAAACAACATGACATGACAAGGTAGACAACGAGCTACAGAGTCGTTTTTATCAGAACAGCACGATACGCGCGTAACGCGCCATCATCCAAGCTAAACATCAAGAATATTCACAATCTGCAGCTTGAGGAGGGAGAGGAGTGCTTAGTGACGTCTACAAACTGCAACGGGGTTTCTGTGAGATTTCGCGAAAGTATTGCGAGATAATTTTTCACGAGAAACGTGGGAAAACATCTCGTAGCTTGAAAAATAAAAAAAATTAAGCAAAAATAATTAAACAAAATGCCTCTTGAGGGCATGAATTGACAAAAACGTTCAACATGTCTCCATTAAACCCCATTGTAAGTACAGCCTCATCTTTCCCCACCACAGCAGCCACATTATTAACCCGAAAGTACACAAAAAGTACACTTCAGATGCTCAAGTTCCTTGACATGCTTCACGCTTTGAAATGTCACCGATATCTGTTACGGTTCTTCAAAAAACGTTCATATGTAAGAGGTTTATCTCTCATTCAGAACAATGAAAATGCTCTCCTCTCACTGATTACTGCACATCACCATGGAAACCTTTGATCTCTGGACACGTCGTTAGCTCAAATATAAACACCTGTGTCATGGAACACGATGATGTCATAACTCCAACTGACACGCTCAGAGCAGCAGAATTCAGATAATGGTTAACACAGCTGTATGTCAATTATGGGGTGTCATCATATGCCGTTTCCATGGAAACGCATCCCTCGCCATAAAACAAGATGTCGCTGTAACTCCAATGGACACGGTCTGATCGTCCCCCAAACTTCGCTTGTATATCACCGGTCCATGCCTCAACAGCTCTACGTCAAATCTGAGATCTCACCATAGGCTGTTGCCATGGAAACGCATCCCTCGCCATAAAACACGATGTTGTCGTGATACCTATGCAAATGGTCTAAAACAGCAGCAGACTTCAGTTAATGGTAAATGGTCCGGCCCTCAACAGCTCTATGTCAATTATGGGGTGTCATCATATGCCGTTTCCATGGAAACACATCCCTCGCCATGAAACACGATGTCGCTGTAACTCCAATGGACATGGTCTGATCATCCCCAAACTTCGCTTGTATATCACCGGTCCATGCCTCAACAGCTCTACGCCAAATCTGAGATCTCAAAATAGGCTGTTTCCATGAAAACGCATCCCTCGCCAAAAAACACGATATTGTCGTAACTGATATGAAAATGTTCAAAACACCACCAGACTTCAGATGACAGTTAATGGTCCAGCCCTCAACATGTCTATGTGCCATTAGTGAGTTTTCCTCAAAAGCTGTTGCCATGGCAACGCATCCCTCGCCGTAAAACACGATATTGCTATAACTCCTATGACAATGGGCAACAAGTGCTGAAACTTCACGTGTGCTAACAGTCCAGCCGTGAAGACATCTACGTGACAGTTTTGAAATTCCTTCAAATGTCGTTGCCATTGCAATGCTCACTATGAAACACGGTTTTCTCATAACTTCATAACTTCAGTGAAAATGCTCCAAATGGCCCAAAACTTCATAGGTTTGGTAACAATGCAGCCATCAAAACATCTAAGCGTATTATGGGGTGTCATCAAATACCGTTGCCATGGCGACAGATCATTTGTCATCAAGTTAGTTCAATAGTTTGCAGTTCAAATATTCTGCTGCTTTTCTAAGCTTTTTTACTTTCTTTTCTTCTCTTATCACACATTCAAGCCCCCCAGCCCCCCATCTAAATGCTTCACTTTCTTCTTACACATTACATTTCAGAATAGCAATTCAGCGTCAGCTTTTCAGCATAAAGCATTCCCACTAGCAATTTCTTCAGGAATTGCATTCTCTAGTTCACATTGCTTTTCTCTGGATGCTCTATAAATATCATTCTGTTGATTTGTATATTATTACTGTGTGTGTTTACTTTTTATTTTATGATAATGCCTTGTGAACATGCTACTGTAACAAAGCTTTTCCCAATCTGGGATCAATAATGTTTGTCTAATGTAATTATAATAAATAATCTAATCTAATGTGATATGTGACTCACGTGTGTTTTATATTGAATCGGGAAATAGTCAATATTTTTAAGTCAGCATTCAGTGTGTTCATTCCACAAATGTGTGATCATTATATTTTAATCAATGTAAATAAAATGGGACTAAAGTGCTTCATTCAAAGTAATTCTGAACAGATTAAAAAGTACATCTTTGGTCATTTTGAAAGTAATTATTTTTGATAAATAACATTAAAAGTTAATAAAAGAAGCACATTTTTATAAATTATATATTTTTTTTTCAAGTTTGCAAATATTACTACAGTTACTCATTTATTTAATGAAAATGATAAATAATTCACACTATTCATTCCAGTTGAGTTTCACTTGTGGAAGTCCAGTGTTGACACAGATTTAAGTTTCATTTTCGTTATGACCACATGTAGCTTGCCTCTGTCTGATTCATTCAGTCTGAGTGGAAACCCTGGACAACACACAGGTCTGTCTCTTAATATTTCAGTTTTTAGACAAAATTGTCTTCATTTTAACTTGTTTGATTTCATTTTTAACCACATTTGTTCGAAGCTTGATTTCCACATTGATATGTTTTTGTCTGACTATTTATAACATTGCATCCTCTTTGTAAAGGGGAATGAACAGATCCTGAAACAGAGGTCACAAATCAAACACGTTGGATTTGATAACCTCTGTGTGACAGTCTCCTGCTGCAGACATGGCTGAAAACTCTCCACTGCTGAAAGGAAGATCAACATCATCTGAATCCAAGGTAGGAAACAATTCTGTTTATTGATTTTAAAATCTCATCAAAAGCATAATAGCTACCCTAACATTGATGTATTGGAGCTTTAAGATACATTCTTTGTAACATGTTAAGGGATAAAGGTCTAAATTAAAGGGTGCAGTTTACCAAGGATATTCCAGACAAATCTGTACTGTTATTATGCATATTTTTATTTTGCTCGTAAATACGTTTGATGTAAGTTAAATAGTTCACAAATATCAACATTTCATGACTTATTGAAGTTTTCATTGTAACAGTAAGTAAAACCTACGGACCAGTGCTACAAGAAAACAGGAAAATAGCAAATATAAAGTACAATTTGTGCTATTTGAACAATGTTTTTAGAGTGAGTAATGGGAATAGCAAGAGTTTTTAGGGACCTCTGTAACCTGTTGCAGTTGTTTGTGTGTCTAAGGGAAATACACAGACTTATACTGCTGATATAGCAAAAGTAATGTGCCCTGCCACAATATGAAGCCACATCAAATATTTGGCTCGGGTTGCAACATTAGAATTCATAGAAAAGAGCTACCTAAGATGGTCAAGAACTCAACTTCTTAGACATCTATCTGATGTGTGTGACTATTAGATTGATATAAGCCACGATATAGGCTTAACACTCAATGTTTGTGAAACTGGTCTATGGAGAAGATCGGAGGTAAAATAAGGCTAGAATGGTGAATTACAGACATAACACATTCTTGATGTACATGTAATAAAACAACTAAATCACTAACTTGGCTCAACTGAGTGAAAATTAATAATAAACTTTCCCACAAATTTCACACCAACTTCATCTCAATTATCCTGCTGAATGCGTGGATGAGGGCAATAAAATGGTAAAATGTGATGTAATTGTTGCAATTTCCCAGAGATCAGCTTGGTCGTCATGCAGACGATGCTGCGATGCATTTATGCGGGTTAACTGTGAATAAAACTGTGAAAATAACACACTTCCCTTCTGTGTGCTAGAGAAAAATCATGGCAATCCACAAGACACAAAATGTATGTTGCTGACACTGATATTTACTTTAATTTTAAAGGAAGGGTACATTTAAAGATCCTTCTAATTGAAACTTCCCCTTCAACCCTAACCTATCTACCCTTTGATCGTGCCTCGTGTGTATGCCGTTTATACTCTGAGTTTCAGCTTCCAAATCTTTCTGCCGCAGATCAATGACTCCAAACTGTATCTGGCTGTCTTCTCGGCCATCTTGGGGAACTTCAGCTTCGGTTACTCCCTGGTTTACCCGTCACCGGTCTTGCCCCAGCTCCAGACCCCCGATGTGGACCCTCGGCTCAGGATGGGTAAGGAGCAGGCCGCCTGGTTCGGCTCCATCTACACCCTGGGGGCAGCCGCAGGGGGTCTGGGGGCCATGCTGCTCAACGACCTGATTGGACGGAAGCTGAGTATCATGACGTCAGCAGTGCCGTCCACTATTGGGTGGGTTTCTGTTGCAATACAGCCATCTCAAAGATTCAAAGGTTTTATTGTCATATGCACAAAGCTACAGTGTAGAAATGGCAATGAAATTCTTCTGACCTGAGCTCCTCCAACAATGCAACATATAATAAAATACAAAATAAAAAGTCGTGCAAAAAGTCTACATACATGTCAATATAATATGATATGTACAAGAACAGAATATGAAATTAAATAATGTAAATTAAGATTAAATTAAATACGGTTTATTGCGGTGATAACTATTTATATAAATTAGTATATTGCAAGATGACAAACAGGAATGTTTATCGGGGCACTTAGCAAAGCTCAGGTGTTTAGCAGTCTTATGGCCTGTGGGATAAAACTGTCCCTGAGTCTGGCGGTTTTTGTGTGGATACTGCTGTAATCTATAATGTAATCCATCAAACTGTATTGTGTTTGTTTTTGTATTCCATTGGCTTGCTACCCAACAATGTGTTGCAACCCAACACATTGTAGGCTAAGTGGCAGGACATCTCTAAGCATTTGACCAATCACAACAGAGCTGTCCAGCTAACCAATCAGAGCAGACTGGGTTAATTAAATAAAGTGCTTTTTGAACATTAAAGCATGTAACCATGTCACAGTAGAAGCACAAAGTACAAATATGAACCTCTTTAAAATGATCTTCTGTTTAAATGTAGGTACTTGCTGATGGGAGGAGCTTCGGACTTCTGGATGCTCCTTTTGGGCCGTTTCCTCACAGGTGTTGCCGGGGGGATGACGGCAGGATCAATACCTGTAGGTTACCATCGTTACATGAACTTATTCATAACATAGCCATGCAAATTCTCCTCTGTTTTGTTCCTGTTACCTCCGTTTAATCAGAGTTTGATATGTCAGTTGTGACCATTTAATTTCAGTGCTAATACCTGTATTAATACTGGGTTATTGTAAATGTGTGTGTTTCTTTTGTGTGTTTATGTGACAGGTTTACATCTCAGAGATCTCCCATAAAAGAGTGAGAGGGGCTATGGGCTGCGGCCCTCAGATCACCGCTGTGACTGGGGCCCTGGTACTCTACACCCTGGGTAGGAACATACCAATAGGCCGCATACCATAATACTCACACATGGTTTTCATGAACTGTTCAATTCTGAGAGTTTGATGTACAGGTCTGGTGTTACGGTGGCGGTGGTTGGCGGTGGTGGGGGGGGTCCCGGCTCTGCTGATGGTCATGCTTCTGGTGTTCATGCCCAGCTCCCCCAGGATGCTCATCAAACTGGGGAGGGAGCAGCAGGCAGAGAAGGCTCTCCGGTGGCTGAGGGGGGAACACTACGACACACAAGTGGAGATCGATGACATACAGGTACTGAGAAAACCACGCTAAATAGTGCAAAAGACACTAAGTAAGTGACACTTTACACAGCCTGTGGGGTAAAACTGTCAGGTGTTTTTTGACGTTTCTGCGATACCCGCTGCTAGAAGGCTGCAGACTAAAAGGAGGTCTTTAATAATCCTGTTAGCCTTCTTCCTACAATGCTGGGTGTAGAGATCCTCCAATAATAGCAGCTCTGTCATTGGAGGACGTCAGCAATTTTTGTGAGCAATTTCGAAGGACACACACCTTTGTTTTTCTGTCTCCCAATGCAGCACAGCATCAACACACAGGCTAAAGTCACGTGGTCGCAGCTGGCCACACCCGTGTACTACCGGCCAATCCTCATCTCAGTGGTGATGCGTTTCCTGCAGCAGATGACAGGCATCACACCCATCCTGGTCTTCATGGAGCCCATCTTTGCCAAAAGCAAAGTCTCCCTGCCTGCCAGGTTGGGCATTTAAAAACATCTATATACACCTACTATTTATCTGCAGTAGGGCTATTTATTGGGATTCCTATATTATTATTTAATTGTCATGACTCATGGAAGTGTTGCTGTTTTCAATGCTTTTAGAACATGTGATTTATAAATAAAGAAATACACTCAGAGTTTGGGCCTACCCTAACCATAAATATTACTTACGTAGCATAACATTTCTTATTTAGATATCATTTGTACCCGGGTGAGTATAGTCAAGACTGTTATTTGCACCCGGGGTCTATCCATTCCTAACCCTAACCCTAAATCTAATTGCATTTAACCATGATGATACAAACTCAAAAAAACTGTCTTAAGTACATTAGCTTTTCATAAACCGAACCAATGTAAGTGTCATTGCATTGGCTTTAAATGTATGATCAGCCGAGGTAAAGGCTGAACTAAACTACGAAGAAGATTCTAACTTCAATTAACATAATTATCTTTAATCACAAATCATATAGAAACTGACCTTTCTCGTTTGGTGTTTGTCAGGTTTGATGCCGCCATTGTTGGAGCGTTCCGCCTCTTCGCTGTTGCCGTGGCAGCCAGTCTGATGGACAGGGCGGGACGCAAAGCCCTGCTGTACACGTCGAGCCTGTTGATGTTCCTGTCCAGTCTGACTCTTACCATTATCTCCCACACCACACCATGTCCTCCAGGCCCCGCCCCTCTTAACCTCACTATGTCCCATGATGCCATTGGAAGCGCTTTGGACGCCAGCCAGCAAACTTCAGCAGGCCTCATTCCTCTCATCAGCACCATGGTGTTTATTCTTGGTGAGTGTTGAAAGCTATCTTCCTTTGATGAAACATTTTGTTTCACCTAATCACAACTTTGGTTTCTGACAATATTCATTTTTGATTTAAATATCTGAAAGGGGCCTTATTATGCTTTTTAGGGTTATCCCGGTCCTGTAGTGTGTTATATCGGTTTTTGTGCATGTAAATGTTCTACAAAGACTAAAATCCAAAAGTTGCTTCCAGAGGGAGTTTCTCTCCCACACTCCCCCCCTGCCTGAAACGCCTCCATTAGACACTTTGTTTACTTCCGTAACAGAGTGACATCACTATGTAACACTCGTGCTTCTATTGACTAGCGCTCCAACACATTGTACGTGATTGGCTAAGGGCTGGGACATCCCTAAGGTTTGAACCAATCACAACAGAGCCGGCCAGCTAACCAATCAGAGCAGACTGGGCTCTGGTTTCAGACAGAGGGTGAAAAGAGGTGCTGCAGCACAGGCAGTACGAGAAAAATAAAAAGCCGTTGAACATTAAAGCATGGAGACATGTCACAGTAGAGGCAGAAAAAAATATATAAGTTAGAAATTTGTGTTAAAGTATTTAACGAAGCGCGTTCTGTTTTTAGAAGATTACCTTTAAGCCCCTGTCACACTGTCCCGAAATTGACACCCGATAGACACACGATAAAGGAAATGTTCAAATTCGGCTGTGATCGTAGTGCATCGGGCCATTCGTGAGGGCATCTTAAGCCATCGTATGACCGCCGGTGGAGTTTCTCAGGCTCCGGCAGCAACTTCGTAAGGCACTCGTGAGGGCATCTTGACAAGTCGTGTCATCTTCATGTTATAATCGGTGCATTCGCCCTCACTCTGATCGGGCGAATGCCCGATGGCACCGATGATCTTACGAAGGGCAAAATTGACACACGAATTCAACACGAAAATGAACCTTCGCAAGGTCCTTCGGCTATTTTTTGGCATGCCAAAGATTTTGCCACCGCTCACGAAGTTGCTGCCGGAGCCTGAGAAACTCCACCGGCGGTCATACGAAGGCTTAAGATGCCCTCACGAGTCACGAATGGCCCGATGTTGCTACGATCAGAGCCGAATTTGAACATTTCCTTTATCATGTGTCCATCTGGTTGTTTTATTGCACAACAAAATCATGTAAATATATTATGTAAATAACCCAATTTGTGTTCTGTGAAACTGAAAAGGATATAATATTATTTTGAAGGCGAGTTGACAGGAAGTTGTTGTTGCTATGGAAACAACAACATGACGGAGAAAACGTAATATCTTCTACATATAAAGACGGATAAAGTAAAGAACAAAGTCTGAAAATATTAGTACAGTATCATAGTACTGTAACATAATTGTTTGTGTTACTTTGCAGTTGTATGTCTTAAATGTAATGTAAATGTTGCTTTCGTGTGTGGTTCGGGGCCATCTTCGTGCGAAATTCACAATTCAATATTCGTGTGTCCATCGGGTGTACATTTCGGGACAGTGTGACAGGGGCTTTAGTCGTGTTCAAACAAGTTATGACCGTTCATGCTCTCAGGGCATTGATACACACAGTTTGTTCTTGAAGAATAATTAACTGCTTACACGTCAACACCCATATGTGGTTTGTGCTCTTCACTTAAATTGGTCAATTATGTTAGCACACCTTGCATAATGAGAAAACATTTCAAACTTTTCTGCGTGGTTGTGTGATTTCCGAGATACACGGATATCAATCAAGACTTCATGTCGTAACAGATAACAATAGCAATAGACTTTCAAGATTTTTCACAAATGCAACAAACAACACAAAAGACAGAAGTGTTTTGCATAACAAAATACATACGTTTTAAGCTGTGTTATGAAATGTGTTTTGCGGCTCAAGACAAACTTAATTTTGTGACAAAGGGGGCAAAATTGCTCTTTTGATAGGAATGTTTGTTGACCCTTGAACTTTGTCAACGATCTCCTGAGGCAGCCAACAAATATAACGCTCTCAACTGTCCAAAATCTCAACCTAAAGAGGGAACAAATAATTAGATGAGTACATTTTTTCAATACAATAAAACAAAGAGCATAAGAGAAACACATTTTAAAAAGCTTGATGTGACCGAGCCCTAACGGCTTTCTGGGCTTTGTTGTGCAACGACATCATCTTTGTCGTCCTATTGTTGTCTCCTAGGATACGCCTTGGGATGGGGCCCGATCACATGGTTGCTAATGTCCGAGGTGTTGCCGCTGGTAACCAGGGGCGTGGCTTCAGGTCTGTGTGTGGCCGTCAGCTGGTTGACAGCCTTCGTCCTCATGCAGGCCTTCTCTCACCTGGTGGAGGACCACAACCTGTTTGTGCCCTACCTGTGTTTCACCGTGGTGTGTGTGTTCTGCCTGCTGTTCACCGCCGTGTGTGTCCCAGAGACTCGAGGTCGATCGCTTGAGGAAATAGAAAATTATTTCAGGACAGGAGGGACATTCACCATCACCCGGAGTCCTTCCACTGAACAAACGTAGAGATACAAATATACAATATATTGTTACCATGGGATATCTCTAAGAAAGGGCTAATGTAGAGGGTTTTTCATTTAATATATAACCAGTGGTGGAATGTAGTGAAGTACATTTATTTAAATACTTCAGTATAATGTTACTTTACCTGAGTATTTAATATGTTATGCTACTTTTTACCTCTACTCCATACATTTTTAAAAGCCAATATCGTACTTTTTTGTCCACGACAGCTTTAGTTATTTTACAGATTCAGATTATTACGTAATACAAAATATAAATTAACTCATGATGATGATGTGATCATTGAACAGTGTTGGAAATGTACACAGCAGTATATAAAGAAATGGAAATTATCTACACTTTTAGCAACGACAACATTACACATTAAAACAAAGTATAATATGATTTTTATCATCATCCATTATGACTAATTTATGGACTTTAAGTTTATTTTATGCCAACATGTTATTTTAATTCAACTTTGGATGCAAGAGTATAAGCACTTCTACACTGTGGTATTGCAATACACCTCGGGTTAATCTAATCACTGATGTAAATGCCATGTTCAAACATAGCAATAACTAAACTATACAATAGGATTAAGTACAAACACATACCTTTAAACACAGCCTACTCGACATACCATTTCTTTGGTAACAAGCCATGAAGTTAGCCTATTTATACATTTGGATATTCCTGAACACAATGCACTGTATACTTTGTACAACCATGTATCTTAAAAGTATGAACGCTGGTCTTTTGGGAGGCTGTTCCACAATCGTGGGGCGCAATATTAAAAAGACGCCTCACCGTGGTTCTTTGTTTTAACTAGGTATCATTTAAAGGCCAGTAGATTCAAGATTCAAGGATTTTATTGTAATAAGTACATAGCTACAGTGTAGTTATGTCAATGAAAATCTTAGGTCACAGGCTCGTCCAACAGTGCAACACAATAAAACTGAATAAAACAGATAAAACCGAAGACCTGAGGGTTATGTAGGGTTCATAATTTAAAAGCAGATCTGATAAATAGCAAGGCCAAAGACCATAATATCCTTAAATATTTAATAACCATGGGAACAAACAGGTTGCCAGCTGTCTGAAAAAAATCCTGGTTAATCAACTCCTCTAAATGAAGACAGGAAGTGACGTTCCTGGCCCAGCGGTGGCTGAGCAGGACAGGTCACATGCCACAGTCTGGACTCACTGTCTGACTCAGCCAGCATGTATTTCCTGCCCCATCTTCATAGTTGCTTAGCAGCAGGACTCATCATTATTATTTAATACACTCTATTTTGATTCCTTCATTCAGAATAATGGGTAAAAATTAGGACGCATCTGTAGATAGAAAATAATTAATCATCAAAGGTACTGATGGGGATGTGAATACACGCCCTCAAGATTTTACAACATCCTTACACTAAGCTTTAATACTTGTAGTAATTTAATTGATTGTATTATGATGTAAGGTGGTCCTTTTATGTTGTCTACAGTATACACTGTTTTTAAAAGGTACATTTGAAGGGATGGATCGAATTCAGTATTATGCAATTTTTTGTCGTTTGATTGACATGTCGAGTCTGTCAAAGAAGGGAAGAGACAACAGGTTTCAGGGTGTGTGTGTTACTTTGATCTCGTGAGCTGCACCTTTCAAAAGCTGTGTGTTCATAGTCATGTCAGTCAATTGAATAGCTTTAGCGTAGCATTAATGTCGGAATGTTTACTTGGTAAAACCATTGTGTTCCTACACATACAACAGTACATATAAGTCAATATAACCTTTTCAATTAATTGCAGTAACAACAGTATCACCCCATTGTGACATTTCATTTTCTGAATTCACAGTCACAACCATTTTTTTATAATGCCTACTTGTATGAAATAGATGGCTGTATAAAGATATATATAAAGTGAATAAAGTGTATAAAGTGAGGTGACCAATCGCTCAAATATGTAACAGGAAACTTCTGCTGCCAACACTTCAAACCTAACAGTGTTTTAATTGTGTGAAAGGAAGGATACAAACCATAGATGCATCCAAAAAGCAAAACATAGTATAATTATATCTACAAACCTATCCTTGTCATTCTAAATACATTATTTCTTAACACAAATAATTTAAATAACAAACTGAATATGATGATCCAAGAGGCTGAACTATACAATATTTTCAATTTATTTGTTTCAAAAGTGTTGACTGAATGAATTAGAATAATCCATGATGTATCAATAATTGAATCGTGAATAATCAATTACAAATAGTATAGATATACTCTGAGGCCCTCCAAACGTGTGTATGCTTTACATAGCCTATTACGGCCCGTCCACACGGCGGCGTGCGTTGAAGTTTCAACGCTTCTGCCCATTCACTTTGAATGGGGTGACGTCATGCTTTGCCGAACTGCATTGTGGGAGCGTTGCTCGCTTCAAAAGTTGAGCAATGTTCAACTTTTGAAGCTTCGACGGAAGAGTCAGCCAATCGAATCATATGGCAGTACAAGCTCTAGCCAATCAAACCGCATGCTTGTGTGTCCGGGGCGGGAGATTCATGTGATTGGTTGTTGGTCAAGTTTCAGACAAGCTCACCGGCAAGCTTCAACGCACGCCGCCGTGTGGACGCTGCGTTATGGTTTCTCCACTCAAATCAATGACACAAAGATGACATTTATGGATTATTCCTACTTTTGAGCATTTACCTTGTTTTTCCATAGCATACATTAAAATGATTTAATTTTCTCAGATTCTGTTCAAAAGGGATGTTCCTTGTTAAATTTAAAAAGAGATAGCAATGCTATTGTTAAACGAATAGCCACTCAATCAGGAGCTGATACGAATGTGTTTTTTACTTTCATCTTCTGTATGTTTACTAGACCAATACAATTGTTTACTAGACCAATAAAATAAACATTTTATGAGCAGCAGAAGATATCTGTGTTGATAGGTAATAGATTAAGAGCAGTGAGTCATCTTAGATACAGGAAGCACTCAAACCTTTGTGTGAGTTTATCTAATTTAGCAGTGATTCCATGTCAGCCACAACTTGTTACAAAAAACCTGACTGATAGTGTGTTTAACAAACTTAAACTAGCTTTATTAAATGTCAGGTCTTTGGCAGGAAAAACATTTTTAATCAATGATTTTATCACTGGGCAAAATCTTGATTTTATGTTTTTAACGGAAACTTGGATTGAACAAAATAACAGTGCAGCTGTTCTTATCGAATCAACCCCTCCCAACTTTAGTTTTATGAGTCAGGAAAGAATGCATAAGAAAGGAGGTGGAGTTGCTATTCTGTTCAATGATTCCCTTCAATGCAGGAAGACATCTT
The DNA here is from genome assembly GCA_902827135.1 of Harpagifer antarcticus. NCBI lineage: Eukaryota > Metazoa > Chordata > Actinopteri > Perciformes > Harpagiferidae > Harpagifer > Harpagifer antarcticus. The sequence continues at coordinate 1,040,916 of CADEHL010001196.1, read as the reverse complement.
ATGGGAACTTTGCTTCTTTTGAATATGTGGCCCTTCAGCTGAAATGCTCCTCTCGAGCTCTGTTCCTAAATATCTATAGACCACCCAAATACTGTGCAAGCTTTTATGATGACTTTACTGAACTGCTGTCTATAGTATGTATTGACTTTGAACGTCTAGTCATTGTTGGTGATTTTAACATCCATGTTGACAACCCCCAGGACAGAGGGGCAAAATAACTGTTTTGTGTTCTTGATAACTATGGACTGACTCAGCATATGACGGAGCCCACGCACAATAAGGGACACAATTAATGGACTTAATTATCTCAAAGGGTCTGAATATCTCTAAGGTTGTGGTGACTGATGTTGCGCTCTCTGATCATTCCTGTGTTTTCTTTGAGAGCTCTATTTCTGTTCACAAAAATGTTCAAAAAGAGGTAACCACAAAGCGATATTTAACTGAAAATACTAGGGGAATGTTTACTCAGAATTTTTCTTCCACACTTGCCCCTGCTAACATCTCAGTAAATGAGCTAGTAGATCATTTTAATTCAAAAATTAAAAATGTTATAGATGCCATTGCTCCAACTAAGGTAAAGGAAGTGACTGGGAAGAAAATATCTCCATGGAGAAAGGCCATGACCGTGAGAGCAGAAAAAAGAGAGTGTCGAAAAGCTGAACGTAGGTGGCGAAAAAAAATCTCCAGGTTCACTTTGAAATCTATAAAGAGAGACTTGGCCTTTATAATTTGGAATTGAAAAACGCACGACAGTCTTTTTTCTCTGACATCATTACCAAAAACAATGCACGTGCCTTGTTTGCTACCGTCGACAGACTAACTAACCCCCCAGTGTCAGTAGCCTCTGAATTTCTATCCACCAGGGCATGCAATGATTTTGCCTCCTTTTTCACTGACAAAATTCAGAAAATCAGACAAGCAGTCAGTGCCTCTGCATCAGGTACAGTAAATGTGTTGTCCCTATGTCCACCTAATATCAATTCAAACACCATGACACAATTCCATCAGATTAATGATAAAAACCTAGAGGACATTATTCAACTTCTGTTGTTTCGATGTGTTCCAGTCAGGCTTTCGTCCAAACCACAGCACTGAGACTGCTCTTGTAAAGGTCTTTAATGACATCCACTTAAACACAGACAGTGGCAGAACTTCAGTGTTAGTATTATTAGATCTCAGTGCTGCGTTTGACACTGTTGACCACAACATATTACTCGACCGACTAGAAAACTGGGTGGGACTTTCGGAAACAGTTCTAAATTGGTTTGAATCCTACTTAAAGGACAGAAACCACTTTGTTTCTATAGGTAAATACACATCTGAGTTGACAAATATGACATGTGGGGTACCTCAAGGCTCCATCTTGGGGCCTCTTCTCTTTAACATCTACATGCTACCACTGGCTCAGATAATGAAAAACAACAACATAAGTTACCATAGCTATGCGGATGACACACAAATGTACGTAACAATTTCACCAGGAGACTATGCTCCAATTCAAACACTGAGTAAGTGCATTGAACAAATCAATGACTGGATGTGTCAGAACTTTCTCCAATTAAACAAAGATAAAACTGAGGTAATGGTTTTTGGAGCCAAGGCAGAACGTATAAAAGTTAGCGCTGAGCTTCAGTCTGCAATGTTCAAAACAACAGATAAAGCCAGAAATCTAGGTGTAGTCATGGACTCTAACCTGAGTTTCAACAGTCACATTAAAACAGTTACTAAATCAGCCTACTATCACCTAAATAATTTATCTAGGATTAAAAGACTAATGTCACAGCAGGATTTGGAAAAACTTGTCCATGCTTTTATCTTCAGTAGACTGGACTACTGCAATAGTGTCTTCACAGGTCTCACTAAAAAAATTATTAGGAAGCTGCAGCTGATTCAGAACGCTGCTGCTCGAGTCCTCACTAACACTAAGAAAGTGGATCACATCACTCCTGTTCTGAAGTCTTTACACTGGCTTCCTGTGTGTCAAAAAATAGATTTCAAAATACTGCTGCTGGTTTATAAAGCTTTGAATGGTTTAGGCCCAAAATACATTTCTGACCTACTGCTAAATTATGAACCATCCAGATCTCTCAGGTCTTCAGGGACTGGTCAGCTTTCTGTCCCCAGAGTCAGAACTAAATATGGTAAAGCAGCGTTCAGTTATTATGCTCCAAATATCTGGAACAAACTCCCTGAAAACTGCAGGTCCGCTGCAACTCTGACTACTTTTAAATCCAGACTAAAGACTTTTATTTTTGCCGCTGCTTTTAATTGAACTATTCACATCTTAAACTGCACTGTAACTTCTATCCATGTATTTTTTTCTTTTTTTTTCTTTTAATGTTTATTTTATTATCTTTTCTTTTTAATGACTCATTTTAAATACCATTGTCTTAATGTCTTTCGTTTTTTGTAAAGCACTTTGAATTGCCTTGTGTTGAAAGGTGCTATATAAATAAACTTGCCTTGCCTTATGAGACAGTTTGTTGAGCTTGTCCTTAACGTCAGGTTAATCACCTTGTCAGACACATTCCTGGAATAAGTACTACCCCAAGGGTGATAATAAACACGGATATAGTCTACTGCTAAAGATGCATGTTGCCTTGGTATGCATCTCTTAGATGAATGAGCCAATATGTGAGCATGTATGCTGGTGCAGTTAAGAGAGGTGTTTACTTCATCAAGTATTCGTCAATTTAGCCAAACGTTGCTTCTTTTTTTAGGGGTGAAATTTCACACTGCATCCAAACAAGATCTTGACAGAAAAAGTTATTAAAAGATCCTTTGCAGTGTACAGCGTGATGGCCATCTCTCATAAAGCATATGAGACTGGGTAAAATAAATCTGATTCACATAACTAAATGACAGACGATAAAATAAAATGTTGTGCAGATAAACAGATAAATCAGTTAGGTTGACAGGTTAGCGTTGAGGTAGAGAAAGACATTGACAATCAAAGATGTTAAGGGGCGGTGGTGGCGAAGTCGATAGGGACTTGGCTTGGCAACTGGAAGGTCACCAGTTCAAGTCCCGGCAAGACCAAGTGCTACCGAGGTGTCCCTGAGCAAGGCACCGTTCCCTACACTGCTCCCTGGGCGCCGTACATAATGGCAGCCCACTGCTCCTAACACTAGGATCGGTCAGAGAAACAATTTCCTCACGGGGATTAATAAAGTATATCAAAAAAAGGTCAATTTCTCAGTATTTATATACCTGCTGAATCAGTGCCTATTTTTATGTCTCTGATTATACCCTCCCCCATTCAGTTCTCCCCTCCCTCACCACCTGCCTGCTGCCTTCATTTGAAGACCGTTATCTTGCCTTTTATTGCCGCTACCGTCAAGAGAGACGCATCAAATTATTAATTAGAATTATTAAAACACTGGTATGAAAGCGTCTTTGACATCAGAAACGGGTTTATTGCCAGGTAGGTTCACACATACGAGGAATTTGACTTGATGTCATGGTGCATACATAAAATATAAATCAACATTTTAGAAATAAAAACCAGCAAAAGAAATATGTTGACATTTTGGATTCATTCATTTAAAATCAATAACGAATCTGCTGATCAGCGAGAAGATCCTACACTGTCTACATAATACAAACAAATAATTAAAAACTAGAAAACGCGAAATAAATATAAGTGTATATCAGGGTTTCCGCTAGGATTTTTTCTCGCCAGTCAAATGTCCGAACAGAATTTATTTTACCGGACACATTTGAAACTTACCGGTCATGTTTCAATAATAATAATAAGAATTGTGTGGCAGAGTTTCCGTTAGCAGGTAATCACCGGACTAGGACCGGCTATGCTGATGTTTAAAACTCAGTTAATGGGAGTCGTTTTTATATTGCTTCAGTTTATAATCGTAACAGATCGAAAAATTCAGATTCATTTTTCAACAAATTATTCCACAAACAACAAACAACATCATTATTACATTCAAAGAAACTACTTGTAGTAGATGAACTACATTATTCAAAAGTTTACATTAACTTTGAATAATAACACGGGAGAAACGGATCCTCTCTTTTCCTCCCTCCCTCTCTCCCCTGACAGCCCGTCAGTTTCTCATGCAGCGCGCTAAACAGTGGGCGGGGCTTCAGGTCAGACTCAGCAGCTGATCTGATCTCTCTCTCGCGTCCGGTTACACTACACTCGCGTTTATGTCCATATCGATCAGATCCAGCTCTCCTGATCGGCCTATAGAGAGCGCCGATCAAACTATTAAGAGTGAATATCGGCCGATAATGATCAGGCGGCCAATCGATCGGAGCATCGGACATTTTGAATTTACCGGTTTTTATTCAATTTGACCAGCTAAAAACCGGTAAATACCGGCTAACGGAAACCCTGGTGTATATATAACTAAAAGAAATCCTGTCTCCTGCCCTAAATCTCTAAAAACAACAGTGAATCGTAGAACCTATTCAATACTTGGTTAACAGGTATAGCTCTAATGTTATGCAGATGATACTCAACTATATCGCCAAACCAGAAAATATAATTGAAATACAGGTTCTTTTTAGTATTGGAAAGACAGTAGAAACGCCAAGGGCAATTCTTCAAACTGCATCCCAAATCTTTTAAATTCCTTTTTTAAAGAATTTTCTTTCATCTTGGAAAGGCATTTTGACCTCGGCATCATTTTTCTGTCTGCTTAAGTCTTTAGACAAAAGGTTTAAAGTGACGGATCATCCTGCTCTCAGGCAGTGAAATGTATAAGTCTCTTTTCTTTACAAGGCATTTTTTTAAGTTTTCATGCTTAACTTATTGATTAATTTCCAACCAAATATTAGTTATAGTATTGTTGGTATTTTTACCCTCACGTCCACGTTTTGTCAAAGCTAATAAAGAGGAAATGGATGCACCCCGGGCCTGTAATCACTTAAAGGGGACCTATGCAAAATGCACTTTTGATGTCTTTTCTACATAAAGACGTGTCCCCGGTGTGTCAGGGAACTCACGCAGCGTCAGAAAATAAAACCCGTCCGATTTGACGTCATATCGGAAATGTGGACCCACGGCACTATCAGAAAGTTGCTATCAGAAACAATGCCCGACTGTTTTGGACGTAATATGGTCAGTGTTTACATTAGCATCGCTAACACTCAGAGCTAACCTGTACTAGAGAGCATGTGTGTGAAGAAGCAGGAAATAAAAAGGAACTCACCTTGTGGTATAACCGGCAAGAGAGAAAGCCTTTGAGCTCCAGACTGTTTCAGAAATAATCCTTGATAATCCATGATATGGCGTTTCATCACGGCAGTATTTAGTTTAGACAGTAGCTGCCGGGTCCCGCATGAGCTCAGACCCCTCCTCTTTTTTTTTTATCAATTCTTTTTTTTAAAGCTTTATACCCCAAATCAGCATTTTTGAAACAGGAAGTGAAATAGAGGGATATGAGGCATGGCTAGAATGGGTGATCTGTTTGGTATTTTGAGCAAAACACTTAGACATGTTTTTTATATATTTTTATTAGGGCTGTCAAGTTAATGCGTTAATAACGCGTTAACGCAAACATATTTTTAACGCCACTAATTATTTTAACGTGCGATTAACGTATGTGTATTTGTCCTCGGCCCGCCCCGTAGTTTCAGAGCCCAAAGGCTTGACGTTGTTGTTGTTGTTGTTAGTTGGATGGTGGGAGATTCGAGCGAGAGATATGGATACAAAAAAAGGTCTTTTAAACAGCAAGCCAATCACACAGCTAATGCTGACAGCCCCGCTCCTGCCGCTCGCTTGTGGCAGACCACGCTTGAAAATGTGCAAAATGGGTGGCTACTGGCTACAGCTTAACATTGTGGAGGACGAGGGGCTGCGTTAGATAATTCGAATCGCATCCAACCTGTCGACTGCACATCACAGCGGATTATTTTGACCCACAGTGGGAACTTCAGTCTCATGCTTTGACTGTTATGAAGATATAACAGGCTTGTCTGTTTGAGCAACTGGCTCAGTGCAAAGAAGTAGACAGGGTTGGGAGAGAGTGAAGAGAGAGAGAGAGGTTCCAGGTTGTTGTGTTGAGAATATTCAGGAGAATATTTGTCATTGTTCCAATGATAATAAGCAAACATTTGCATAAAGCATATTTGTCCACTCATATGTTGATAAGAGTATTACAAACTTGAAGAATATTCCTCTAAGGTACATTTAGAACAGATAAAAAATGTGCAATTAATCGCGATTAACTATGGACATAATGCGATTAATGGCGATTACATATTTTAATCGACTGACAGCCCTAATTTTTATATATCTGAGACCAATGCTATTGCCTAAAAATAGCATGATAGGTGCACTTTAAATATGTCCCAGTTTATACAAAACATCCTAACACACACACCTCAGTCTTTATACGGAATCTAAATATGTTTAGGGATTGGTCTATTCTCTGGAATGTTGTTCATCAGGCCCATCGAAACACACACTCACAGACAACATGCGCCCTCCTCGACAAGTTGACATTATTTATGAGCAGAGGCAACACCCCACACACCTGTAGCTTCTTCAGTCGATGTGTTTTAGGGTGAGCAATTGGGAAAGAGTATGATGTTATTGGGTCATTATAACAGAGCAAGAAAACTAAAAACCCTCATGGTTTAGTCTGCGATTGGAAATGGGCTCTGGGTTGGGAGGTCAGTGATTCTAACCAGTTCACATGAAAGCCATTTTTTATTACAACATTTTTCCAGCTTCCCTCAACATACATGTAGGTTTTTTAGGCAAGGCACTCCCAGCCCCCAGCAGATCTATGTGATCCAGTGACGAACAGCAGAAAAAAGGTTGTGCAACTGGCCTGCTCCCGGCTGAAAATGAAAACCTTAACGACGAACTTAATGACGTGAACATTACAAAAGGAAACTCAGGCAAGTTTGTATCATCCAAGTATCCGCACCAGTCTGGTTTCAAGGCAGGTCACTCAACAGAAACGGCCCTCCTTGCTGTCACTGAGGAACTGCACACTGCCAAAGCAGCATCCCTCTCCTCTGTCATCATCATGTTGGACCTGTCAGCTGCATTCGACACGGTGAACCATCAGATCCTCCTTCGCACTCTCCAAAAACTTGGAGTTTCAAGCTCTGCACTTTCCCTCCTCACCTCATATCTCAAAGACCGTACCTACAGGGTAACTTGGAGAGGGTCCGAGTCCGACCCTTGTCAATTAACTACAGGGGTCCCTCAGGGCTCTGTTCTTGGTCCCCTCCTTTTCTCCCTGTACACAAACTCGCTCGGATCGGTCATTAGCCCGCATGGTTTTTCATACCACTGCTATGCTGACGACACCCAATTAATTCTGTCCTTTCCCCGCTCAGAGACCCAGGTCATCGCACGCATCTCTGCTTGTCTAGCTGACATCTCTCAGTGGATGTCTGCTCATCACCTCAAGCTCAACCTTGACAAGACTGAACTGCTTTTCCTTCCGGGAAAAGATTGTCCCACTCTTGTCCTGACAATCAACATCGGCACCTCTGTTGTTTCCCCGACTCAGACTGCAAGGAATCTGGGTGTGACCCTAGATAACAACCTGTCCTTCACTGCAAACATCGCTGCTACAACCCGTTGCTGCAGATATATGCTTTACAACATCAGGAAGATACGTCCCCAGCTGACCCAGAAAGCCACCCAGGTTCTGGTCCAGGCTCTCGTCACCTCACGCCTAGACTATTGCAACTCCCTCATGGCTGGTCTACCTGCATGTGCCATCCGACCTCTGCAGCTCATCCAGAATGCAGCGGCTCGTCTGGTCTTCAACCTTCCAAAATTTTCCCACACCACTCCGCTCCCTTCACTGGCTCCCGGTAACTGCTAGAATCCACTTCAAGACACTAGTACTTGCATACCATGCTGCGAATGGATCTGGCCCTTCCTACATCCAGGACATGGTTAAACTGTACACCCCAGCGCGTGCACTCCGCTCTGCATCAGCCAAACGACTCGCTGCAACCTCGCTGCGAGGGGGACCCAAGTTCCCATCAGCAAAAACACGTGGGTTTGCTATCCTGGCTCCAAGATGGTGGAATGAGCTCCCCATTGACATCAGGACGGCAGAAAGCTTGCACATCTTCCGGCGCAGACTGAAAACTCATCTCTTTCGACTCCACTTCGAGCGATAGAATTACTAACAAAGCACTTATATACTAATATAGGACTGGCTTATCTATAGCCAGCTGAGTAGCACTTGAAATGTTTGGCTCTATGATACCTGATGTACTTATATGATTCTGTTTTCTTCAGGGCTGTGTCTTCCTGGTCGTATGTACTTATTGTAAGTTCGCTAAAAACCCTATCCGTTTTTAAGAGTGTGCTTAAGACCTTCCTTTTTGATAAAGCTTATAGTTAGGGCTGATTAGATTCAGACCCTAGTTTTGCTGATATAGGCTTAGTTTGTCGGGGGAAATCTTACTTCTTCCTTCTCTCTGTCTATACCTGTGTACTCTCATGTTCCGATTAACCCAGCTTCGCCAAATGTCTTTCTTTTTGGTGTCTATATACGCTGGGATCCGGAGTCATGCATGATTCTGCGGTCCTGTGTCCTGCATCGTGAGCCCTGGATCTTGAGTCGTAGCTGTGGTCCTGGATCATAGGTCCTGGATGGATATCCTCGTGGATTCATCTTCCTATTATACACACATGCATTTCCAAACATTTGGACTACCTATGTTGCAAATGTATTATCTTTTCAATTCACACACGGCATCTATTGCACGTCTGTCCGTCCTGGGAGAGGGATCCCTCCTCTGTTGCTCTCCCTGAGGTTTCTCCCATTTTTCCCTTTAAACTGTGGGTTTTCTTCGGAAGTCTTTCCTTTTACGATGTGAGGGTCTAAGGACAGAGGGTGTCGTATTGTCATACTGATATTTTGTACAAACTGTGAAGTCCACTGAGACAAATGTAACATTTGTGATATTGGGCTATATAAATAAACATTGATTGATTGATTGATTGATTGATTGATTGATTGATTGATATAGTCTGCTAAAGATGCATGTTGCCTTGGTATGCATCTCTTACAGGGGTGCCCACACCTTTTTGGCTGGTGAGCTACTTTTGAAATGACCAGCTCACCGAGGTCTACCAACCAAAAATAAAATCCTAAATTGCAAGGGTTGCTGAATAACACGTTTTATTTATACATGGGATAACTACAGGGCTGCAACAATTGTCTAATTTGATAATCGATTAATCTATCGATGAATGAAACGATTAATCGACTATTCGGACTATTACTGTATGCCTTGCACAATTTTTCAAACGCTCTTATTTAGCCATCAACTTTTAGATTTAGCTTGAGGTTGTTTTAGGCATGTGGAAACTAACAATGAAGACAATAAAGATGAATACTTGATTCAAAAATACATACATTATTAAATTAACTTAACAAATTGTGAACAAAATTAACATTGCTTTTTATTTAAATTAAATAAATAATATTTCACATCAAAAGAAACAACAATGTTTTAACAAATCGTTTTAAATAATCTGATGACAGAATTGTGAACAGAATAGCTGAAACTTTAACAAAAGAAAGAGTAACTCTGTTACCTCTAATCATTAACCCATGTTTGTATAATGTAGTTAACTCCGTGTGTTGCTGCTAGCATACATAATGCCTGACGTGGAAAAGTTACTCGTGGATGGGGCTACAGAGCTGCTAGAAAGACAGTCGAACCCGGTGCATTCCTCCGTCTGAATGTGGTGCACTTTTGCTAAATGTTTAGACAAATTGCTTGTGTTACCGCCCTTACATGCTAAACTCTCTAGGCAACGAGCATTGTCCACCTCAAGACGGGTAACATTTAACCACACCTTGGAGCGCTTCTCTCCGCCATCCCCGCGGTGTGTTGCTGCATGTAGCAGCCGAGTGTGTGTAAACTGCCCCGCCCCCTCGCACACAGACGGGGAGAGAGATCTCGCCTGGATTGGAAAGGTCGAAAATACACCGACCATAGACGCTTTTTTTTACCCTTCAATGTGCGGTAATTCCCATCACTAATTCAAGCATTACCTATAGATGTTAGTTTAAAGAAAACTGACACTGACTTTTTTTGATTGACACAGGATAAACAGCTGTCTTAAAACTGACAGTGACACTAGAGCTGTTTGTGAAGCTTCATCATTTGTGTTTAAAGCCACTTACCCAGCTTCCGTATTTAACTCATTAGGAGTGTGAATGCTCTGGCCTTTGCCATTAGAAAACCATTTCACTTCCTTCAGGCCTTGCTTTTTTATTCGCTACGTACATATGTGGGTGGCCATGTTCCAATTACTTAGGGTACTAAAATGCTTATTATTTTCTTGCTACATGCATCTTATTCAATGAAGTAAACAACCTTCCCTTTTAAATACATTCAATTTGTTTTTTTCTCAGGAAAGTGGTCAAAATGTAAGTTTATCCCAATACTTATCTCTCCTAAAAGTTGTCCTAGCACTTCTGGTCATATTCTCGGACAAAAACTATTATTTGCCTGAAGTCTTTGTCATGTCAGAAAGGCTGCTGAAGGAAAACGAAGCAGCATGAGGAAAACTGGTTATCCTAACCTAAGAGAGTGACACACACATACATACTCCCTCAATAATCTCCCTGGCACAAAGAACAAGTTAAAATGACAACCAGAACAGCCTTTGAAAGTCACACCTAAATCATTGAGTGACTCATTTAAGTTGCCGAGTCAGTCTTTGTCGGTGAGGGCGGAGCTGTGGGCGTGTGAAGAAAGAAGACAAAAAGAGGTACAGGTGAGGCAGGTGCATGTCACGGGTAAAATCTGTCTGGACTCTACATCAGCAGCAGCTCACACACATCTCTACTATTGACGGCAACACACAGCCAAGGTAAGACCGAGAGACCCATATGGGATGTAGGGAAAAGCGTATTTGATTGAAAAAAAAGAAGAAAAAACTCAATAACAACTGGTTTTATAAGCTCCGGTTTAGCCCGCAGGACCACATTTTAAGAGAGGAAGTCATTTCAATGTTGATGCATGTGAGACGGAGTAGGTTCAAATATGTTTTCCATACTTTTTGGTTTGTTTGATGCTTTCAGAGGGACTAGTGCTTTGAAGTTGTAATGCTATACATCAAACCAATAACACATACAAGGACCATTCTAAAAGTGGTGCTAAAACACGGTAATCTCTTAAGGCACTGACCGGTTTTCAAAGGAAGTGAAAGCACATTTTTGACAGTTACTGAAAAATAAAAGAGACAGTCCAGAAACGCTAAACTTAATTGAACATGAAGACAAGGCGGTAGACAGAATAAACAAAAGCTCCTTAAAACAACTGACACATCATTCCTTTAAACAAACTATGAGATCTGTCTGTATCTACAACTTGACAGGCTTTTGTTTTAACTATAACTTCACCTGCAGGTTCAAGTATCTGTGAATTTTTTAGCAGATGGTAAAATGTTGTCTTAGTTCGGTATTTGCCTTATTTGTCTTTGTCCTACAGTCATATATCAAAAATGATCAATGAAATATGACAACACTTGTAAAAGGATTTGGAGTGATATATATTACATAACGGTTACATTATCAGACTGAGTATCTCAAATCTCCAATCTCAGACTCAATTTAGGAAAAAGGATTGTGGCTTAACTGTTGAGCTTGAATGCGTTACATTTATTCTCAACAGGTGAATTAACCATGTCTTTTTCTGACTTGATGAGTGATTGACATGGTAATTTCCATTTCTGAGTAACCCCTCCTTAGCAGCTGATGGGGCCGGTTTGACCAGCACAGATCCACATACAGTGAGGCCACACCTAAACATCAGACTGTCTCTCGGGGTGTTAACTTGTCTACATACAGTAAAACATCATCCAGCGTAACGTCAGAAAGACAGAGATCCCCTGAACCCAACTTCTGTGATGTGTTCTCTGGGAAAATACCAGCTAAAAACCTTAAATCTGGTGTCCAGAATTGTTTCTTTAGTTGTCATCAGCATAAGATGAATTGGAGTTATACTTTTACAATTAGCCTATCTACCGGGCCAGTGCTTCTCATCAGTTGCACCCAATTCCTCCTCCATTGACCCACTCCCACACCTGCCTCAGTGATGAAGCTGCAGAGAAAGCTGTTGCTGTCTGAGCTGAGGTCATGTGTGCTCTCTTCTCTCACAGAGGTTTTATTGTTTTAACACCAGCCTCTAACTTTCCCCCTCTGTTGTCTGAAAGTATCTTGGCAATGTGGCAGATGAATGTCTTCCGAAACCGCACCCAGACTCTACATCCATCAGCAGCTTCATGTCACGTCTTGATGACAGAGGCACCATCAACTGTGTCCTACTTATTCAATTGAGCAGATTTTTGCCTACCTATTTGTTTCATGTTTTATAAAAAACAAAACAAGATCTCTTTTTCCTAAGGATCTTCAATGCACCTAACCTTTGCAACCACTTTGCAGTGCATCTCCAAGCATCATTTGTTATTTTCACTCAAAACAAGGACTCTGAAGCTGTGCGTAACACATATTTCCTTGGTAAACCTAAACCCAACACACCCTAACTTTCCAATTAATGTTGCACCAGCTGCTTTATGGAAAGCCGCCAACAAGAGAAAAAGCCACTCAGCCAGTTATCCGTGCCTTCGCTTCAGTTTTTACTGTAGCACTTTATCAAAACAGATACACCGGTTGCTGCCAAGAATCAGACTGAAAGGCATTACCCGTAAAACGTTGAAGCTTTGGAGGAACAAGAAACCCCAATTGGAAATGTCAAGTTAGTTAATTCAGCCTTTTTAAAAAGGTAAACTGTCAACATGATTCCAGGCAGTTTCTATTTTTGCCTTGAGATGAGCTCACTCGACAGATTTCTAGATAGAGTTGTGCAATAAAGCAGTGACACTCCCCGTTCTGTGACACACAGGAAAACATGCAGTTCGGTCACATTCCTGCACCAACACATAGGTGTATACAGGGTGTGTGTGTGTGTGTGTGTGTGTGTGTGTGTGTGTGTGTGTGTGTGTGTGTGTGTGTGTGTGTGTGTGTAGGAGAAAACAGTCTTTCATCTTCTCAGGTGATGAACTATGGCTACACCTCGATCCATGTAATGGCGTGACGACAGTGTGTGTTAATTTTGAGTTTAGTGTTTTTTTTATGCTATCTCTTCTTAATTTTACACTCGTGTCAAAAAACTAAAAAGGTTGGACCCCAAAATTGGGAGGAAAAGTGTGGGCCTCATGAGGAGGGAACACAAGTATATATATATATATTTGCGTGTGAGAGAGTGATGAACTACACCTAAATACATGTATTGGCGTGTGTGTGTGTGTGTTATTTTAAAGTGAGTTTTTTAAATGTATTTCTGATTTTGTACTGAGATGTAGAACAAAAGGAGTGAAATAAGTGTAGGCCTCATTGGGGGGGACACAAGTATGTGTGTGTTTTAAGGTGGAAAAAGGAAGGTCATGTAAAAGTGTTGAAAAAAATGCAATGACAGAGAAGATGTAACATGATAATAGAACAGGTCTGCTTTCTGTGTGCGGGAATGTAGATGCTTAGTCATGCTGGATTGTGTTATTGTGTTAATGTGTTTGTTGCTATCAAGAGAGACACAAGAAAAGGGAGACAAAAGAGACAGAGGTGGAGTCGTGGGATTCTGTTAGCCGGGTTTTTCCTGTATGCGATCATTTTATTTAACATGTCACATGATTTTGTTTTTCAATGGGCCTAAAAAACAAATGCTTGCAGTCTGTGTTGTCATTTAAAGCAATGTATTTATCAGTTAGTATTTGAAATGCATTATAGCTAGCTATATATATAGGTGGCAGAGGTCCCGTTGCACAATAAAAGATGTTGCTCCTCTAAGTCCTCGGCTCTAAAGTAGTTACAGTAATTATGGAAGATCTTCTGTAGATTTTTACATATCATTTTCATTTTGTGACATTTTGAGAGAAAGGGCTTCTAAGTAAGCTAAAGTTAGATGGGAAAGGGGGAGAAAGGGGGATGCAAAACATTACCTGTACTTTTGCAAATAATTGTGTCTTAAAGTTGTAATCCTGAAGATTGTAATTAAACCAAACCCTATTTTCTGGTAGTATTTGTATTTGGCAGGGTATAAGCAAAAGCCAAATGAATGCAAGTGGCTGCAGTCTGCCATTTTGCACATACAACTATAGGCAGGGAAAAAGAATGCACATAAACATGGATATAAATCATAAAAAAATGCTAATCTAAATCCCCTCAAATGTTATGTTGATACAGACAACAATACAAAATAAAGCTGTTCAGGTTATTCATATTAACAACAACATTAGATGACGATTCTATCGATGATGAAGCTTGCGCAAAATAATCAAATGAGACATAATCATTGGCAATTTAAAGGTTGTGGTAAAATGACTTTTCTGATAAATCATCTAAATAGTCCAAAATAAAACAAATAATTCCCTGCATCCTTCCAAGCATTTTCACTGCGTACCGATACCATTTTAAAAGCCTGTAGGTGAGCGACCACACCTGAAATCTGCCGGCAATGACTCAAAAAAGTCCCTCTCGAGGCATTTCCTGCCAAGAATACTGACAAGAAACATCCATAGAATGCAGAACACACTGTATAACAGGTGCTAACATAAACACGTGTCAGTAAGACAGTGGATTTCAGTCATGCTTCGGCTCTATCTGGTGCAGCCATCAGCAGAAACGCAGTTGTCTTGAAAGTAGCGTTACAGCATTGAGAAAGATATTTGGTATGTATCTTCTGTTGACCAATCATAACAGAGCCGGCCAGCTAACCAATCAGAGCAGACTGGGCTCTGGTTTCAGACAGAGGCTGAAAAGAGGCAGTATGAGAAAAATAAAGAGCTTTCTGAACATTAAAGCATGACAACATGTCACAGTAGAGACACAAACCTGAAAATGAGCGTAATATGCCCTTTTTAAGTACATTTTGAAGCCGATACTTTTGTGCTCATACTTAAGTAATATTTCGAATGCAGGACTTTTACTTGTAACATAGTATTTTTATAATTTACTGGTTTTAAGTACAGTATGTATCTAAGTACTTCTTCCACCACTGATCATGCTGCTGTGTATTTTGTCGTCACTTTTAAATGCAGAAGAGCACATTTTTTAAACAATCTTTCTATTACCTCTTTCAGCACAATGAGTACAAATGGGAAGACTCCTCCTCCCTACGGCATACCAGGTAAACCTGAACGCACCACGCTCACACACATCATCATAACCAGCCTGGCTAATTAATTAACTTGTGTTGTTTTGTCTGTCTTCCTCTCTTGCTTTTCCTGCTTGTTTCCAGTTGAAGGGCAGGGTAAGAATGATGTGACGGTTTACCATGTTCATACTCCGTTCACCCCTCCTACACACGAACAGCAGAATGCCTCTAATGTCGAACCAGGTAAGCATGATCTAAAATGACTCTGCATCCTCTCAAAGTCCCGAAGACCAGGAAAACCAGAAATCCATTTTTAAATGCACATGTAATTCATGTAACCTAATTACTAATTCATTTTTGTATTACCCCAGATTCAAATGCAATGCCAATAAAGACAAGAGAAAATAAAGAATAGTACGATTTTTTAACTTAAGTGTATTATGTAGGACAACAAAACAATGTGACCTTGGATAAGAAGAAACCTATATAGTTAGTGTCCTCTGCTCAGAGATTTTACAACTAAATCTGCCTTTCATTTAGCATATTAAGAGCTAACAGAATATGCTCTATTTTACTTCAATACAAACAATTAAGCTCTCACACACTATCTTGTGAACACAAAGGTTCACCTACTGAATTACAAACAGAATGAATGAACCAAAGAAAGTGAAAACCATAAAGCAGACTCAGGTAGTAGGCGTATAGATTCTATTCGCCTACAGAACAGTACAGCTTACAAAGAATAAAATCTGATAATGTTGAGTAACATCCTGCAAGTAAGATCCAATTTAATCCACCTACTGTAGCACTTTATTGTGACTGCCACTTGTAATTGTTGTGATTTGTGTGTGAACTGTATGTCGAGTGTTGTCTTAGATGCCAGTGCCAAAGACACATTTACATTTTTTGTAAATGTAATAAAGTAAGCTGAATCAAAACTCAAACCTGATTTCCTTGAAATGCACATCAGAAACCATACCTACAACTCACTCTAGTACAGGGGTGTCCACACATACAGAAAAACATACGAAGGGCTGGGCCGCTCCCTAGAGACGAGGTAGATTGCCTTATAAGTTAAGTTAGAAAAATCAATCAAATGTAGGTCAATTATGCTTAATACTTGAATATGCTTTAAAAAAAATCACAGCTCTCCGTAGGGTTTCATTTATTGTGTTAGCAGGTCATTCCTTAAAACAGAAGACTCAGATTGCTTACTTTATAATAAGAGAAAATAATATGAAGAGTTTATTTCAAGCTTGTTATGTAAATAAGTTATTGGGCTTTTTTTTATCAACTAACATTTGTTTTCAGCTTCAACTGACTGAATGTATTTGAAGTGGGCTTCGTAACACATGAATACCACTGTGTAATATGTGTTTTCATCTATATTTAAGAAGTACAAGACAAGCACAAGTTTCATTTGTGGGCCATATTTCATTATACTTTTAGAATTTGCTGAGGGCCGTTTCAAAATGGCACCCGGGCCGGTTTGGACCCCTGCTCAGGTACATAATTCATAACCTTATCCAACCTACCTTCTCTTCCCTCCTGTAGTGTTCAGCAGTGGAGGAGGGACGGGGGTTGACGATAGCAAAAGGAGGTATGTGAGCTATGACGGGGGGCTGGGTAATGAACCCGGCATGACGACCTGCACCTCCTGCCAGCAGCAGGTCATGACCAACGTCCAATACAAAGCAGGGACGTACGCCTGGCTCATGTGCTTACTCTTCATCTGCTGCGGGTGAGTCTGAGCTTCAGGGTTTGTGGATTTCTGCAGACAAACTAAAACAACATGCATTTAATTTGACCTTCATACCCACAGAGTACAATATAATAGCAGATCTACGGAAGGTGATATTGTACTTTAGTGACGCAACAGCCTTTTCAAAGTTTCAATTTTCCAAATATAGCTGAGATACAATTCAAGGCCTCAGAGCAGTTGCTTTTTTTGTTTGTAAAATCGACTCAAGTTGCTTAGTGTGGGGATAATGTGTCCCTCACTTCACCAAGACTTCTCAAAGTTAGCTCGATGGCATTATCCTTGTTCTCTAAAAAGTCAAACCATACATATTTTATTATGATAAAGATTTTACAGATTTTTACAGCAGTTTACCAGGAACTACTTTCTCTGTTTACAAATTAATTATACGAAAATATATCATTAAGAAGGTTTAAAATGCTCAGTGCAGAAAATATGTGATTGTTTAGCAGAAGAAAAAAAAAAACTGGCTAAATAAACATTTTCGAATTCAAATCGAGTTTCTCTGACTCATCACTAAACCCTGAGAGTAAATTATAACAGGGAGTGTATAAAACTGTTTTTATTTTGTAATAGGCAATAGACAACAAGCCTGTATCTGCACCAAGGCTGTAGTCTCTCTACTACAGAAGGGTCTTTTGAATTATTTTAAAATTAGAAACCATATAATTAGTTTGTACAGTCCCTAAAAAAGTGTATGTTAAAAATGTTCCCATACAGTTAAATTACGCTAACTCCATGTATGTGTGTGTGTGTGTGTTGCAGGTTGTTCTGCCTCTGCTGCCTGATTCCTTTCTTCTTGAAGGACTTCAAGGATGCGTACCACACCTGCCCTCGCTGCAACAGAGTGCTGCACGTTGAAAAGAAAAAGTGCTGTAAATAAGGATGAACCTGATGGCAGAAACAGACCCATAGAAATAATAAATAACATCCCTTTACCTCTTTGGCTAATCAGTTTCACCATTTTTACGAAACGGACAAAGGTGCAGTACAATGTTTTTATTTCTATGGATGAGCCATTGCATTTGCTGAAGCTAAATCCAAAATGATATTATTATCAAACGGACTGGGATTCGATGTGATGTGATAGCTTAAATATCATGTGCACACTTTTTAAAACTCTGGCTAGTTTAGTTAGCCCATTAGCTTAATTTTTAGTTTAAAGTCTTGAAGTACAACTGCAACTTTGACATTTGAAGATCAAATAATATAAATCTTTCATCAATAGTAATCAATATCAGGATTTTTTGAAAAATTAAGAGAAATGCTTATATTGTGTTAATTGAATGTCTTCCCTATGATTTTTGTAACCCTTTATATCTCTGCATTACTTTTATAATGAACTTGAATATGTTCATACATTTTTCATCTCATTCTATATTTAGTTGTTGGGCACATCGAACAACAGTTTTATTTCTAAAATATATAGAAGGAAACAGTAGTCCTATGTTACCAATGACTAAATAAATGTTATCCAGTCAGTTTGACCGATTTTAAAAATGTCTTTAGATCCGTGGTTGGGCACAAATGGGTTAAGCAGACCCCATGCACTTTTTGGGAGCCGTTTTGTTTGTCCCATTCCAGCAGAAAAAAAAAGAAATATATATATATATAATCCTTTTCAGAAACATCTGCATACGTCGTGTTGTTCAAATGAAAGGCTTGTAAATAAACTGTTGTATGTACCTTTTCTGTACTTGGGAGAAGCAATAGACACATTTCCACTGATGTGGACAATAAAGTAAATCTATCTATCAAATACTTTCTTTCAAATAATATTTATTGAAAATTGCATGTGATACAGTGACGCCAAATCAATGCAACATTGTATTAACACATTGGAGAAGTACGACACCTTTTTATTTGATTATAGCCTACCTTCTATTTTTTATGAATATTTTAATCAAATTCAGCATTTTTAAATTGGAAAGTTTTCTTCTTCAATATAATTTCACCTTAAAAAGGGGACCTATCATTCAAAATGCACTTTTTGACGTCTTTTACACATAAATATGTGTCCCCGGTATGTTAGGGAACTCACGCAGCGTCAGAAAAGAAAACCCTCTCTTTTCGTTCGGAACCAAATCTCTAAAAACGGGGGTACAACGGACCTGATCCAGATTTGCGTCCGATATGACGTAATATCTGAAATGTGGACCCACGGCACTATCAGAAACGTTGCTATCAGAAACAATGCCCGACTGTTTTGGACGTAATATGGTCAGTGTTTACATTAGCATCGCTAACACTCAGAGCTAACTTGTACTAGAGAGAGCATGTGTGTGACGAAGCAGGACATAAAAAGGAACTCACCTTGTGGTATAACCGGCAAGAGAGAAAGCCTTTGAGCTCCAGACTGTTTCAGAGAGAATCCTTGATAATCCATGATATGGCTTTTATCACCGCAGTATCAGACAGTAGCTGCCGGGTCCCGCATGAGCTCAGCCCCCTCCTTTTTTATTTTGATACAACTTTAAAGCTGTATACCCCAAATCAGCACTTTTCAAACAGGAAGTGGAATAGAGGGATATGAGGCATGGCTAGAATGGGTGATCTGTTTGGTATTTTGAGCAAAACACTTAGACATGTTTTTTTATATATCCGAGACCTATGCTATTACCTAAAAATAGCATGATAGGTGACCTTTAAAACACTGGACAGTGAGGATACGTCTCGATTTGATTTTTTCAGTCCACCTTTTACAAGAATGTATATATTTTTAGTAAATTATTTTTGTATTACTAACCTGGATAGACCTTTTTTATTGGATATTTGGGCTTCTTCCATTTTAACGGCAAAATGTAGGCCTAACGTTACCCTATAGGCTTGTTGAGGCTGTCGAGGCTAATGATAAAGCTAGCTAGCAGTAGCTTAAAACAGGAAAAGATGGGAGAAAAATAAGGCTGTTAGGAATTTCCACAATGCTGAAACATAACATTGTGGGTTTGCTATCCTGGCTCCAAAATGGTGGAATGAGCTCCCCATTGACATCAGGACAGCAGAAAGCCTGCACATCTTCCGGCGCAGACTGAAAACTCATCTCTTTCGACTCTACTTCGAGCGATAGAATTAATAACAAGGCACTTATATACTAATAAAGGACTGGCTTATCTATAGCCAGTTGAGTAGCACTTGAAATGTTTGGCTCTATGATACCTGATGTACTTATATGATTCTGTTTTCTTCAAGGTTGTGTCTTCCTGGTCGAATGTACTTAAGTCGCTTTGGATAAAAGCGTCAGCTAAATGTAATGTAATAACAAAGTTCTAAAAAAAACTCTAAATGACAATTGGAATATATTAACTTATTATGGACCAAAAAAATGTACTTTCCTGGCCGGCCCCCACCATTTGTGGCAACACCTCAGAACTCCTAGCTGTGGGCTAGCTTTCACATTATTTAAATTAAGAAAGAAACCCTTTTTGAAAATGTACTAAATGATGAATACCACATTAAGGGGGGAAATTAATATGGATTCTTAGTGTTAACACAGCACATTAGAAAGCAATTATAACTGCTAAACATTAGCTTGTTAGCGCGCTATCTTTTCCCCCGCATTAAGCTAGCTCAAAGCCAAGCTGCAGAACTGTAGTCTCGTTTAAATTGAATAATTTTGTTTCGGGATTTGGGGCAGCATGCGGAGCTCTGTCCTAATTATTGCTCAATGGAAAAAAGCAGAGCCAAGGTTCCATATTTATATATACAGTGGCGACTTGTCAATAGGGCACAGCCCCACCTAGTGTCGGCAGAAAGTATTACAAATAATGATTACAAAAAAATAAAATATATATATATATATATAAAATATATTTTAAGATCATGTTTAATTATCTGATTCGTCTGTATATTGCTGTTTTTAGTCTGTGTTCTTCTAATTAGTGTCTACAGTGTTTCAGGTCAAACACTGGTGTGGAAAAGCAGCAGAGTGGTGTTTTTTGTTTTTATAGAAAATTTTATTCAACATACATTTTCCAGCAAAAAGGCAATATACAGGAATAGTTGTCGTACACTGCTGCTACACTGAGGATTTTAAACTGGAAAAGATCAAATTAAGGTATGATTCTGCAGGTCATCTTTGTACTGCACTTTTTAACAAGACACATCCAATGCAGTTAGTTTTGAAAAGAAAAAATAAATCCAAATGTAACAGAAGAAAATCGTCAATGGTACATCAGGAACGCAGAAAAAAGAGAAAACCCTACACACAAGAAATATGAACACCTGGCTCCTTCTGTACCCAACAACAAAATCGCACGTGCTTCTCTTTAATTTTACACGTTAATATTTTTAAATATACAATTCTTAAATGTTGTCTTTACAGAGCCAGCTATGCGCTATTAGGGGAGCATTCCATCTGTGCTTTAAAAGAAACAAGAGAAATTAATTCATAGGGCTTAAAGTGTTTTTTTTCTTTTTCTTACAATGCTGGTTTGTCTCTACACAATCCTCAAACCTGTTGTGTCTGCACCTCCCTAGCAAGCACAGCGCAGTTACCGCTACCAACCACCTGGAGGCGACAGTCAACCAAGAGAGAAGATGACAAAGCGTGTGTGTGTGTTTAGAGGAGGATGAATGAGAGACAAGAAAACCGCCAGAAGAAACAAAAGCAAGAGAAAGTCAAGGGGGTTAATGTCCGTGCATGTGTGTGTTCCTTTAAAAGTAGCATTGCAACGGAAAAACCAAAATACACATTTGAAGTCCTGAGAAACCTCTGACATTAAGTGCCAACGTGCAAGATGAAATACAGACAAATTTCCTCCTCATTTTTTACCCCATTTATTTTTAAACAGATGCTGTGGATTTTAATTTTATTATACAAGATCTGCAAGAAAGAGACAAAAGAAAAAGAATTCTTCCTCCAACAACCAAAAACTAAGTGAGAAAGACTTGCGTGTAAACTTGGAAATACTTGCTTAGTTGCACTAAAAAGGGATGGGAGCAGAAAATATAAAGAACCACATCAGCGCAACTAGTTAGCCTCGGGATGGACGCCATCGGAAAATAAATGCCCATCATGCCCTTTCCCCCTCTTTTCTGTCAGTTAGTCCTCGCCCACATCCTTCCATCAAACTCTCCGCCTCTTCAAACAACTTTATTTAAGAACAACCCCCCAAAATAATGTGAAGGGACAAAAGAAGCTGGTGAGTGAGGTGGGAGAACAAAAACTAAGTCTAGAAGTTCATATATATATATATATATTTGTGTATATATATATATTTTTTATACTGTGTCCCACTTCCTCTCTGCTTATTTTATATTAAAATCAAATTTCATTCCTCCCACTTCTGGACCAAAAGGAAAAACAAACGGCAGTCACAGGTTTAGAAAGCCAGGGGGAAAACAACAACAATCGAGCCGCCTCGAACATGGAGGGAGACGATAACAAAAAAAATCAAATAAACAACAAAATCAACTGTCAGGAGGTGGTTGGTGCAGTTTATTTTGTGGTTGAAGGATAACCCGTCAGTTGCAGCAAGATCCGAAATCGCTGAAGACATAGTGCCGCTGTAGAGGTGTCCAGGCAGGGTGTTAAGTGATGAACACGCACATACGCACGCACGCACACAGTCTCACACAAACAAACACGGTTGGTTACAGTCTGTGGTTATGGTGTGTTAAAGTAGGTAGGGAGGAAGGCGGAGCAGGAGGAGGAGGAGGAGGACATAGAGGAAGAGCGGGCTGCTTTTTTTTTTAGTTGTGGATCTTGATTGCTTTCTCCAGGTAGGTGTAGCGACCTCTCTTTGGAGCTTTGTTGAAATGATCCAACCCGAGCCAGGGACGCGGGTGAGACATGTTACCTGGAAGAGAGGTGAGTGCACGTTGAGTCTCCCATTTGAAGATGTAATCGCTGTGAATACTGATAAATATTTTTAAACATCCTTAATGTTTATTGGCAAAACTGGGATTCAAAAATGTTCTTCACATGTGCATTATCACCTTAGTTAGCATTGCTGTGTTTTCGTTTAACATTGGCCTTAATCTATGCCGTGTTGTGCTTCAATGCGTCTTCAGTAGCCCAAAATGGACAAGCCAAACACATCAGAGTCAATGCCAGGCTAGTTTTCAGCTAAATCCTACACACTGGACCTTTAAGCATTTACAGCTTAGTTCCAATAAAGCTTACATCGCTGTGAGGTTACAGTAAAAACTAAGCTTCGTCAGTGCGAACGATGACATTGCTAGCTAGCTAACAGCAGAGATCGTTGCTTCCTGTAAAGGCACGGCAGCAGTGTGAGATTTGAGACGCTAAACTGTCAAAGTTAACCCTGCACGTGTGTTCACAGCGTACGACATGAGAGACAACAGAAAAACAAGAGTGGCAGTGAATGACGAGCAAAACGCAGTTACGACTCCTTCACTGAGGTGAAATTCAATGAGTTCACGTTAATTATGTAAATATATGTATTCCTTCTTTCTTTGCAGGGATCAGGAGGAGGCTTTGGTTTGGGAAACACGTTGTAAGTGAAGTAACCACAGCAGCGACGGTTGTGTTTACATCAAAAGCAGTAAATACCTGGCTGTTCAAAGTCCTTCAGGTTGACCTCGTACTCGTCTTCAGTGATGTACTGATGCCGGCCCATCATCACTATCGCAAACTTGAACTGAGAAAGAAAGCACAGAAATGCACGTTACTTCACAGCCGACTGCTTTTACCTGCAGGAAACACAAGAGTACATTCTGCCGCTCTGCATGTTGAACATTTTTGTGCAACATATGGAAACGTCCTTTTCATAGTACTAGAACCGTTACAATGACAATACAGTGACATCTGTGACAAGTATTCACGGTAAAAAGAAAAGCGGTCGTGCCAACGGAGCGTGGAGTCGTACCTTCTCAAATTCTTTCTCCTGAAGGTCCAGCATGGTCTGGATCCTCCTCATCACCTCCCGGAAAGACTCACCCTGCAGGGAGAAGAGCCAAGAGTTAGTAACTGAGTAATGAGTCGTGTTAAATATAAGAGCAAAACGGAGGTAATTGTGTTTGGACCAAATGGTGATGTCCCTTCCATTGACCTGGGTTCACAAACCTGGGTGTCAAAATCGACAGTGCTTTTAAATTAGATAAACTTTGTGGTTAAATCCAGTTTTTATCACTTGAGGCTCCTGTCCAAAATCAAACCGGTTTTATCCTTTTTAAACTTTGAGCGTGTAATTCATGCCTTTGTTTCAACTCGTTTAGATTATTGTAATGCACTTTATGCCGGCCTAAATAAGACTTCCCTGGCCCGCCTGCAGCTTGTACAAAACGCTGCGGCGCGGCTGCTTACAGGAACCCGCAAGTTTGACCACATCACACCAATTCTGGCTTCCTGTCCATTTTAGAGTCCATTTTAAGATTTTATTGTTTGTACCCAGAGTACATCTCGGACCTCTTACAGGTGTACACCCCCTCAAGGGCTTTGAGGTCGGCTGATCAGCTGGTAGTCCCAACAACAAGGGAAAAGACCAGGGGAGACAGAGCGTTCTCATCGGTAGCCCCCAGGCTCTCGAACGACCTGCCCCCTCATGTAAAATTGTCATCCACTCTTGAAGCTTTTAAGTCCCGCCTAAAGACCCACCTCTTTTCCTTTGCATGCTTTTACTGTCTGTCCATAGCCTTTATGTGCCTTGTATTTATTCTTATGTGTGCCTTTTATCTATTCGTGTAATATATTTTATTATAATGTTATGTTCATTGTGAAACACTTTGGCAAACCCTTTGTTTTTAAACTGTGCTATATAAATAAAGTGGATTGGATTAAATAGACCAGAAACTGTCTTTCAAAAGGTTAAAGGAACAAAACAATAACACACCTGTCTGATCTTCAGCAAGAACGGGATCCCGAAGGTGCCGAAGACCTCCTTGTGGAAGTGAGCGACAGGGATGAGCATCTCGTTGTCTTTGTCCAACTCCACCTGGTCCAAAGGAATCTCCTGAGAGAGGGAAGACAAATGGAAGAGTGAGAAAAGAGAAAACATTTAGTAAAAGAGAAAACATTTAGTCAACGTGGTGCAGGCCAAATATTTTATTTGTTGACCTCGGCTGGTTAACCAGTTAAGCCCCGAGCCTGTTTTCCAGGTCTCAGGCTCGAAAATGACATGCCCAGAACAAATGACTATATCTTCACTTCTTTGTGCAGATCCGATAAGTAAGAAGGGCATTTTACCGTGAGTTCTGTGCTAAGTGCGTTAGCATCTTTTCGCTCAGGGTTAATTCAGAGCCTTTGTTATTACCCTTGCGTTTCACTTCGCTAAAAATGGTTAATATTGTCTGAGTTTCTTCCCGTTAAGCGAGTATGACACATTCATAGTTTATTAAATCTTAAGAAGCCCTCAGACGCTGTTTCTTGCAAGATGTTGCGTACCATGCCCCCGGTACATGGGGCTTAACTGGTTCAAGTTTGGTCGGTAAACCAGATATTTATTAATCCTTTATTCTAACTTCAACTACTTTAACAATTGTGATTGTGTTTTAATTATAAAAAAACAAAAACTAATAATAATAATAATAATAATATTGGACCAAGAAAAACAAATAAGAAATGTCAATGTAATTTTGACTTTTTACTGTTCAACTAACAGTAAATGTGGCAATTAAAATGTTTAAGCAACTAAAACCAGGATAAAATATACATTTTAAATAAAAAGGAAAAAAGAGAAGTAACATTTAGTAGGTTTAGTATTTTACGCCAAGTTGCAGGCGCATGAGAAAAGGGCCCACGTGAAACTACATTTGTAAGGGTGTTAAAAAAACAGTAAGGCCTTAAAAATAAACACAAGTGAATCAAACTTTAAGCAAGAAGAGTTCAGCACTTCAGATTGGTTCAAAAATGTAACTTATAAAAAGATTGTTTTGAAAAAGTAAAACCAAGCCAATGTTGCCAGCTACCCGGATCAAGACAAATAGTTTCAGTGAGATCCTGGTAAGTGACTGAAGGAGGAAAATGGCGAAAAACTAAACCGAATTTGAAAAGCGGGCAACGCGTCAGACACACATACCTCTATTCTGAAGGTGCGGCTGGCGGCCGGAGATAAACATTCTAGCAGCTCGTCCTCCTGGTGAACTCCGATGATTTTATAGCTTACTATCTCTAACAGCCTGCAGGGGGAGGAAGAGGGGGATTAATACTCAACTGCAGCTTCTGAAAGGAAAACAGATTTCTCAGAGCATAGTCACCTAAAACCTAAACATTGGTCTGCAAAAATAATCATTTGAAGCAGATATCAAAAGACCTAGAGCGTTTGAAGACTACACCTTTATAACAATGATGAGTCTCCAAGCTTTGAGTGGGTAAAACTGGTATTGCCAGGGCATGATTCTTTTGTGATCACTCAACTGTGACAGTACATAGTAAAGGTCGTTTTGAGGTGTTAAGAAAACCAGCCGATATCTTGTTTCTCACTACACTTTACATTTTTTGGGAAACCACTGATCCTTGTTTGGACTCTGGAGGTGAACCAACAGTGTGTTTATGCTACAGGATGCTGCTTCACAATACAGTCAGTAGTATCATTTGATTGAAATCAGTGACCTAAAGTATTATGGCTGCATTCATGAAAACTGTAGCAATACATCAATACATTAAAAACACACACACACCTCAGCTTGTCAGAGCCCTTTTCAGAGAGCTCCACTGCCTTTTTACATTCTTCCAACAGGTCCCGCACACAGCCGTGCTTGTCAGGGTAGAGGGTGATCTCCTGCAACACACACAGTTTAAATCATTTGCTCGACACACACAAACCATTTGATGAATGTGTAGTTCCTCTCGGGGAGTGTTAGGTTGTGTGTTTCTCACCTCCTCTCTGAACTGGCTGTTGAGCCATATGGATTTAAAACTCCTCCTGTTCTCAAAGTCTGTGATCTTCATCTTTAACTGTGAACAGAAGAAACAGACCATCAGATGGAGGTTTTACATCCAGGGAGTGGCAGCAGCACTCTGTGGTTAAATGCGTTTCCATCATTCAGATCTAAATGAGATGTGTGGTGCAACTGTGTGCACATAATACAGTATTTTCTATTGTCAGGAGGATCTCCCGCTGTAGAGAAGACCCTCTCAGCTGGAACAGAGGTTGCGCGGTATAGCAAGGTATAGCATGCATGTATATAAGTTTAATTTGGCCTCTACACCGCACTCACTAACCTGGTCGAAATATTTCCACACTCCTTTTTGACGCCATGTCTGTGTAGGACTCTTCTTAGAGTGTAAATAATTACCGGACTATGACTGGTAAAATATGTTGAATACCGGCTAAACTAAATCTCTCCAGTCAAAATGTCTCTGTACTTTGCCGCCACACACGGTTGCCAAGAAGCGCTTATTGTTGTTTAGGCTGGCCATGTGTCGCGAGTGTTGACAGGGGGCAGGGGAGCACGCTCATGAACTGTTAGCGCCGGAACCTCGCAACGGCTGCGGAGCGCATTTGCGCCGCATTTGGGCATAAGATGACATTGATGGCATTTGAGTCTGCGTGGTCTGCATGTAGGGAGGGGCAGCAGCCATATCATTAGCTAGAACTATAGATCTGATGGATTTGGACATAAACGCGAGTGAAGTATAACCGGACGCGAGAGAGAGAGAGATCAGCACCTGCAGCTCTGCCCGCTGTGAGGGACCGGTGAGCGGAGCAAAACACACCTTTAGACCCAACACATTTAGCTATGGCACTGCCGTATATATTGAATTTCAACTTAGGCATCCCTCCCAAAAAAATAAATAAATTAATAACTCGTATTCGAATACCTGAATAATTTCGAATATTCCAATAATCATTCCCATCCCTAATGCGTATCTGCACAGCTTTAACTAAAAACCGCAAGAGAGACTCGGGAATACAACTGCATTAATAATAAAATAAATAACCGACAGGCCAGGTAATTCTACCTCACATAGCTTTGTTAATACAGCTAGGCCCTTCAAGACAAATTAAGTCTCATTCAAATCAGCATATGGCAGGAGAGGACAGCTGCCTGTTGGAATATCTACTGGTTTGTCATCAAGTGTGATGCACTGCCTCGACGGCTTTCAGAAATGGCAGAAAAGCAGTTTGACTAGTGAGAGAAATGATAAAGGATCAATGACATCACATTCTGACAGGAGATTCAATAGTTTTAGGGGAAAAAAATGCACGAGGGGAAATATTTATGAATATCAACCAAATTGTTCCTATAAATTAGACAATTATTTTTCTCTGTAAAAAATGACCATCACTAGACCAACAATACAAAAGGTCAAACATGTTACATAAACTACTAAAATGCAGAAAAAACACCCAATTTTGAACAAGGTCTGAATGAAACACGATGAGCAACATGAAAAAGTGTGAAAAAGAACAGATTTGAAAAGTGAAAAGACAGAGTAAAGAAATTGCTTAAAACATTTAAGCTGCATTTTAGCACAACAGCAGCCGTCTTGGGCCAACAGATACTCCCAAGAACAGACGGGAAAGCAAACCAATAATGCTAAAACACAAAACCTGAGAGCTGACAGACTCCTACCTGCTGATAGTAGAGTTTCTTGGGCTGCCGTGGTTTGAAGAACTGCAGCAGGTCCCGCAGAGTTCCCTCATAGTTGTGTCTGAGAGGATTTCCTGGACCGTCCCTGTACCTGGCCACCACACCACCAGGCAGGGGGGAAGACAACCCAGGGGGGAGAGAGGGAAGACAGCAGAGAGAGAGAGGGGGGGAGGAACAAAGAAGAGATGAAGGAGCAGAGAAGGGAGGCAAGGAGAGGTGGGTGAACGGGAGGGGAAGACGAAAAAATTCAGAGAAGATGCAGAGAGGCAGAAGAGAGGCGGGAGGGAGGCAGAGTGGGAGGAGTTAGAGGAAAACAACAAAGAAAGGTGGGGGGGGACAGGTTACGCAACATTTCTACTGACAGCTGCAAGTAGTCAAATCAAAGGCAAACATCACACAAGCTGTGAGAAGGACAACAGTATATACAAGAGCACTCAAACGTCACACAATAAGTGTTGTGGTATGGAGTCATGTCGCATAATGCACCAATATTAGTATTTCAGGAACGTCTAATATATGATATTTAATGGAATATTTCTGCCCATGTAGCATGAAAATGTTACAACAGCACATTCCTATTAACCGTAGAGCCACATTTAAAGTAAGTTAATGCTTTGGAAATAGCGATAATCAGCCCACATTTTACGCCATAAGCATTATTGGTCAATGGGGAAGTAGTGTACTAAAAACTCCAGAAACGCATGCTGTATTTTCATTCCCCCCAAATCAACAAATGGTAGGAATGACTGAGCAGTATTGTGTTAAAAAAGGTCAACAATAGTGATCAGGGTTTTCAATTATGTATGTTTGCTGCTACTTATAAAATCTATTTAGAACATGTTATAGTTAGTGGTGTAAATAAGGAATATATCATGCAACTCTAACCCCTGAACATTTTTAAGTTAAGACTTAAAAAAAGGTGTAAGTAATCAGGAAATAGAGGATAAGGAAGACCTATCTGCCATGTTGGAAAAAGCATTCAGACCCTTAACTTGAGTAAAATATTTAAACCAAGCTAAAACAATACATATACAAGTTAAAGTCCTGCATTAATGATGTTACTTAGGTAAAAGTAAGTAAGTATAATCTGCAAAACGTGGATGAGACAAGCCTCCTACCCCTGTGACTTGAAGAACTGCAGCAGCATGGGATCTGTGTTCAGCCTCTGTGCTACTGTCTTGGCCACCTGACAAAAAACAAAACAACATTACAAGTGGAAATCAGCTCGGACTGTCAGAACTCATCTGGGTCTTACAACTGAAACGCCAACAGACTGCAGGGAGAAAGAACCCATTAAAGATAAGCTGAGACGTGGCATGTTTAAAGCATTCAGGGCACGAAATATATAGAGAGGCGAAGTCCCTCCCTTTCCGGGGAACTCCATGGAACCTTTCGGAAAAAGTATGTATTGAAGTCAATGGAGAGAGAAAGATTGTCTTTTGATCCCGTTTGAATTGTGCCACGAATTACACATATGATGCGGGACCGGGATTTGTAATCTTTCTAGTTGCGTATTTTTCATAGTCTTATATTTCAACAGTTTTACGACAAACTGTGACTTTTTTGACGTGGAAACGATTTTTTAAGATTGACAAACATGTGTAATTCGTGGCACAATTCAAATGGGATCGAAAGATACATTTTCTCTCCCCATTGACTTCAATACATAATCTTTCCGAAATAAGGTCCCATGGGTTGGAAGTAGATGGGCGGGACTTCGCCTCTATAGCCTTTGTACATATTCATACGGCAGCAAATTACTAAAATAAATAACAGGGCTTTTGACTCGTCAGATAAATATTGGGTTGTATTGCTCCATTACTTCAGTGAACGAGTAACGAAGATGGATTCAATTCTTTACACAACAAGAAAATGTATCAACTCTTATGACACGTGTTTGTTACGGTCTTTTTTAAATCAACATTAAGCACGTTAAGCCGATACAAACAGTGAAATCACTACCTTTTCACGTCAAACATTAACTCATAAAGCTCTTACCTGAAAGTAGTTCATGCGGTTGGACAGCGTGACGACAAAGCCCGGGTCGTTGTGGATGGTCTTGTCACAGAAGATGACGTCCACCCGGTGGTAGAGATCCCGGAAGTAGTCCTTGGCCGTCGGCAGCTCGCTGCTGTCGCTCTCTGGGTCGTCCCTGCAAGATGAAAGTAGGAGAATTTATTGATTGGAGATGTAGAACATGCCAGGTTTACAGGAGAGGGTTGGACCAAAGTCAAAAAATGTGACGGGCTGAGAGAAAATTAAAAAAGGTATAAAACAATAGCAGGACCAAGACAAACAGACTAGAGTCAACAGTCCTGACAACATTTCTAAACAAGTACTTCCTCCATTTAAACACGTGAGCAATATAAACACTTTTTTCTTGAAAAATATTTTACTTTTTTTTTTTTTTAAACCATGGATGTGTACTTTTTTTATTATCATGTGATTGCCTCGTCATTTAATATGTTAGTCTACTTACTTTATGTCTGCCTTTGTATCTGCACTGTCCCTTTGCTGAACACTGGAAATGTCCCCGCTGTGGGACAAATAAAGGATTTCTGATTCTGCTACATCTCCGTTTTTTCTATGCATTTTATTACAAATACCAGAGAGAAATAGTTCCTCTGTCTCACTGGTAGTACAACAAACAGTACTATAATGAAATCATAGAAGTTCAGGGTAAAAGGGATGAAACGCAAGCGCTTTTTACAGTCATTGTTACTTGTCTCAGAAAGCATGATGACTGCATACCCTTCCTCATGCATTCTGACGATAGCAGCTGTCAGTTAGCACTTCTAGCGGTTAACAACTCCATACGTTTAAAGTATACACGTTTACCCCGTTGCAACGTTTTAAAAATAGCAAAATAACTCAGTTGTGAAGCTGTCAAAAATATATTGTGATCGAATTAGCTCACAACACAAATGTAAAACACACACATCAAATAAAGTCTTACTTCTGGAAGACGATGATGTCCCCGTCCATGAGCTCATCCAGGGCCTTGTCCAGAGAGACATCGTAGTCCTGTATCCGCTCTGTTAGGTTGGGCTTTACTTCCTGCGAGACACAAGGCATCATGGGAAACTTAGTTAAAATCTACGGTCTAAGGGTGTTTGGGTTTGTAAACGCAAACAAAAAACAGTTTAGTGGGAAAGAGAGACGCTGTATTTGACAGTGTGAACAGCAGAGTGTGTGAGACAGCAGAGTGTGTGAACAGCAGAGTGTGTGAGAGAGTTTGTGTTACAATACAAGAGCGACCAAGTGAGAGACAGATGGAGAAATGTGCCACTAAATAAATATATCACCTCATAGAGGATAAGGCTAGTTTCCTGCTGAAACCCGGCTCTCTCACACATGACTGGTAGAAGGTCTCCTGGAAGAAAAGACACAAAAATATGATTTAATAAATAAGTTGAAGGCATTTTTACCGACATTACGACAGTGAGTTAAGCTTAAAATAGACTTGGACCACTTACTTATTTTGCAGGATATAGGTGTGTAGATATGTCCACAATAATTTAAGCTTCTGGTTTTGGGGTCGTACATCTTCAAGAACAACATGACATCATCTAAAAGGAAAAGAGGCAAGGACATTGTTACAACAAAAGGTGGGAAACATGTCAAAGAGTTGCTTTAATGAGTTTTTCAAATTGAAAACTATACACGCAAAAAGAAGTTCAGAACTTCAGACGTCTACTCAAGTCGGTTAGAAACAGTTACAACTCAATTCTACTGAGCATCAATGTGTCAGGGACGTGTGGGACTCACGGTCTTTGTCAAACTTGGGTAATGTGGCCCCACTGGCTGCCATCTCTGGATCCACCGTCTCCAGGAATATTGTCCAGGGATTCTCGTTGTCGCTCAAGTCGATCATCTGAAACGAAACATTGAAAAAAGACATTAAAGACTAGAGGGAACACAGTATTGTATGTTTTCGTACAGTCTTGTATGCACAAATGCTCATTTCACAATACACTGAAGTTTCATAAGCCTGGTTCTTTGAGTAGCATGATTGAGATGTCGCCCCCTCGCATTTACATAGATCCTGCTTCCATTGAGTTAAGCTAAACATTGTGAAACTAAAGATGCACCAATCAAAGGTCACTGGTAAACGGCGGCTGGATGCCAGTTTAATTGACCAAGGATGATTTAATGACGTATACACAGTGACATCAGAAACATGGTGCCGTTTTGGAGAATATTTAACTCGTTCATGTTTGATTATTATAAAAAATAATGATAACATTGACACAATAAAATCGCAAAGGTGCATTTTACATTACATGTTAGATGCTTTTATCCAAAGCGACTTCCATACTCAATACTGTGGACAATCCCCACAGGAGCAATTTGGGGTGAAGTGTCTCAGGGACACAACGACATGCTGACTGCGGTGGGGTTTGAACCTGTGATCCGAACACCAACGCACAACCCACTGCGCCACACATCTCCAGCAGCATATCTACTTCAAACAATCTTTGTACTGGATGCAAATAAATGATAGTCGTAAGCTTCAGTGGTAGATTTGAACAGCAGGAGAAACAATTCCAAGATGTCCAACGAGTATAACAAATACCTGTACAGGTTACACCCACACACACCGGTCTTCCCAACACTTACCGACTTGCTGCAGTCGGCCTCGTAGTCGAGCATGGCGGGTCGCTTGGTCCCGTTGCTACGCGCCTGCATGGGCCACAGCCTCATCTGGTCCTGTGGGAAACCCTGAGGCAAACGTGTCGTTGAGTTTAATATTACTTGCACGTGGAAAGAGGCGACATCAAGATGACAAAGACGCACAACACCAGTATATTTTTGAGTCTCTCACCATGGTCTGGGAGAGGGTCTGGACAAACTCCTGCAGTGTGGAGCTCTTCAGGACTTTGAAGACCGTGTACTTCACCTTCTCCTCGTCGTACATGTCGTTGCCCTGATGACCGCAGAACTGGTCCTCTGTTACTATCTGTGCGCAGGAAGAAAAAACAACATTAGTGATGGACGGACAGAACCAAAATCTCGTTGGGAAAATGTATCGAATAGGCAGCTAATTTATCCTGTGACAAGTTTGAAAATTAGCTGAGATCTGTTACAAAAAATGAGGAACCGAGTCTCTTCCTATTGCCTCCAGCAGAAACTGATAAAGAAAAATAATGTTTTTTGTCCTGACATAATACAGCATAATACAGCAGCTGACATCTTTGAACAGGATGAAGCTCTCTTATCTTTAACAAGCAGTTTCCTTCAATCACTGCTTTTTAATATCTAGACTACAATGTGACTTCCACATCTTGCTTCTCTCAGTCGTAGAAAACAACCGTCCACTCTGCATTTCAGAAAGGGGCCGCTTTTAGGAGATTTTTAATGCATCATAAAATATAAAAAACCGGTCCTTGTTGTTGTTTCTTTACAGATCGTGAAGCTGTAGTGATGGAGTCCTAATGCACAATCACAATAGACCAAGTCTGACAGCTAAAGCAGCGCACTCATCAGATTCAGCCTTGAGGAATCTTTTCAGACAAATATCTGACAATACATAAAGATCTTGGACGCATTAGGTCACATAAATGTTTTTAAAAATATTATATAATTAAAAACATGTAATATAGAGGCTCACAATAGAGGCTATGCCAATAAAAACATGTATATTACATAGCAACAAGATAGCGACAGGTTACATCAGTACAGAAAGACAGAACAGTGTGATGCTATTGATTTAAAGTATAGATGTCTTTAAAATGTGTTCTTTATAAACTGCATAAGGTTTGTTAGCACAGGGTATATGCAGGAATCCTGAAGTCAAATCAAATACCTTTTTTTAACACAGAATCACACTACACACCTACGCAATGATTACATTCAGGCAAACTGTAGAATAAAACCTCTTTGGACAATTCATATACTTATTGAAAACAAGCTACAAAATGTAATACCTTGGAAAATGCCGTTTAATACTTTTTAATAGCCTTCCTTTTTGATAAATGGATTCAACTTTTAATCCTTTTTAAGACCCCGCGGACCCCCTGTAGCAGATGTGCACTCTTGCAGACGTAATGTAATGCGCAGCACATCCCTCACATCACAGTGTGTTAGAGCAGCGCCTGCAAGGGCTCAATCTGCTGGTCTGGCACCGGCAGATTTACAGCACTGCAGTAACAACGATGTGAGGAAAGCTTCTAAGCTCCGTTCAGTCTGAAACTCTAAAAAGCCAAACCCGCAGGGATATTCTCTAAACACTTACACTTAGCTGCCTGCACGACAAGTCTGCAAATGACATGGCTCTGGTTTCCTACCTGGACCTGCATGTAGAGGTGAGCCTCTTGGCGCTCCTTCCTCTTCTGCGCCTCCACCCTCTTCTCCTCCTGCAGACGCTCCACCAGCTGCTGGGGGATGTCCACGTCGGTCATCGGGAGGAGAACCTCGCCTGGGATAAGAGGAGAGACGCAGGTAAGAATCATAGAGCAGACAGACTGCAGTACGGTAACATGCGTGTTAACTATAGTCATTGAGAGAGAAACCTAAGGCTGCTACTGTGAAGAACTCAGTTATCAAATGACAAAGCGGAAACAGGAATTATATCTTCCGTTAAATATACGTAGTGCGGGCTAGGGTAGCACCATTGATCTCAACAGAGCCGGCCAGCTACCCAATCAGAGCAGACTGGGCTCTGGTTTCAGACAGAGGGTGAAAACAGGTTCTGCAGCACAGGCAGTATGAGAAGAGTAAAGAGCTTTTTGAACATTAAAGCCTGGAGACATGTCACAGTAGAGACACTAAATAAAGTTAAGAATCCTGAACATCAGCATAATAGGGCCCGTATAACTCAGAATGTATTTTTGACACATGTGCCCATAGCAAAAGTGTATATAAAGATACAATTGTGGCATATTGGGCAGCCCTAGTGTTTGCAGATGAGGAGAATTAGCATGACATGCAGAAGGAGTATGTGACTTACTGAGCTTGGACTCGCGGATGTACACCAACATGTAAGCGTTGGTGCAGTGGCGCACTGAGAGGTCGTCATCGTGTCCACCGTAGTTGTGCTCTATGGCCTCCTCCTTGGTGCACCGCGACACCACGTCGTCATCAAACTTACACCACTGAGAGAGAAAAAGGGTTTGGTCAAATGTTGACAAATGTTACATTTCTATTTAACATTTGCGTTTTTTTTTCGCAGGTCTACATACTAACTCGGAAGTACAACAAATATATATTTAGGCTAGTTATTTGTGGTTGAAAGTCAGCCCCAGAGTAAAGCGTGTAGTTGTGATAACAATGGTATTTTAAGTGCAGGAAGCCACAACCTGCCCACATCATTTTTGGTGTATAAAAAAAACAACCTATGTACTTACTATTGGTTCCTTGACACTGACTTTGCCGTCTCCTTTCGGGTTAAGGTAGACGACGTAGTGACCGCCGTGGTTGTCGCCGCTGTGCACCAGCACGGCGTGCAGGATGTAGTTGGCCGGGTCCTTTGAGTCGGTCTTCTGGAGGAACTCATCCAGCGGTAACTGCTCAGGAAACTCAAATCTAAGAGTTTAGATGAGAAAGGAGAAGCAAAGAGGAGAGGGGAAATGTGAGAAGAGGGAAGATGAAACAGGTAGGGAGGGAGATATTGAAGAAGGAAGGGATAGGCAGGAGAATATAGGAAAGAAATGAATGAGTATGAGTGTGTGTGTGTGTGTGTGTGTCTGTACATATACATAACCCTCGGGCCCAGGTGCTGGTGGCAGCTTCACAAGGATGACTCAGAGCTCGTCAAGACACTTGAGAAGGAAAATTAGCTATTCTGGATGCTGCGTGTGTGTGTGAGTGTGTGTGAGAGTGTGTGCTGAAAGTGTCACATCTTTGCGGCGGATTATTAAAACACCATTAGCTCCCACAAAGCTTTACACAAAATGATACGGCCTGCAGGAAAACCTCTCAATGACTCATTCTCACTTGTTTTAGGGCAGGAGGTCACAGAATGTTAAGAGAGTGGGGGCTCAAGTGCCATTTCTGGAAATAGACTGCCCCTTTAACCCGTGTTATTATAAAGTGTCTCTAAACTTATGTCTAACGATCCTCCGCCGACGCATTATGCCTGATCGAGGCAGTGTATGCGTCTGTAAGGTAATATATAAAAAGGCATAAGAGAAAGTGTAATAACGGCGTTGGGTTTCTCCTACCTGTCGTTAATCTTGATGTTTTGGTCTGTCTGTGGGTCATACATGAACCTCATCAGCTGCAGATGGAGGATCGGAGGGAAGGTGAGGAACTTCACTCCCTTCTCTGCTTCCTGGAGTACCAAAAAGAAAAAAACATGTCAGACCCTTACATTGACATTCTCCAACCCTTTACGTTTGAAGTCACTTATTTTGAACCAAGACGTTACATTTATATTGGCCTTGTAAAAATCATCAGGATCCTGCTTTATCAAATAATGACAACTTTGACAAAGATTTGGGTTTTGAATTCCGACATGGTAAGAATAAATCAAATGAATATCATAAACTTGACACATAAATGTAGGGGTGGGTACCAAGCCCCGGGGCTGTGGTACCGTTAAGCTCCGACGTTATCGGTCTTTTTATCGGTACTGGAGACATCTAAAAAAATATATGTCATATCTTATGCTAAACAAACATTGTATTGCATCATTTAGTGTCGCCAACTCTGTTTCTATTCTCTATCTATATTTTTAGTATTTTCGATCTTTCCAATCCAGACGAGAGATCTCTCTCCCCAGACTGTGTGCGAGGGGGCGGGGCAGTTACACACACGCAGCTGCTACCTGCAGCAACACACACACACACACACACGGAGGAGACGGCGGAGAGAACGCGCTCCGAGGTGTGGTTAAACTTTAGCCGTCTCGATGTGGACAATGCTCGTTACCAAAAGTGCGGTAGTCCATAAGAGTTTAGCATGTAAGGGCGGCAACACGAGCAATTTGTCTAATTTAGCGGAGAAACGCACCGGGTTTGACTGTCTTTCTAGCAGCTCTGTAGCCCCATCCACGAGTAACTTTTCCACGTCAGGTGTTATGTATGCTAGCAGCAACTCACGGAGCTAACTCCATTATACAAACATGGGTTAATGATTAGAGGAAACAGAGTTATTTATTTTGTTAAAGTTTCAGCTATTCTGTTTACAGTTCAGTCGTCACATTATTTTATATGATTTGTTAAAACATTGTAGTTTCTTTTGGTGTGAAATATTATGTATTTAATTTAAATGAAAGGCAATGTTAGTTTTGTTCACAATTTGTTTAGTTAAGTTTACCTTTCTCCAAAAGAACCGATAAAAGACCGGATCGATGACCTTCACGATACCCATCCCTACATAAATTGTTCTGATCCCGTCAAAGTGAACACTCACCTGCAGGCCATGCTCTCCTGCGTCGTATTTGTTGTCTCCATCTAACTGTTCAGTTGCAACATAATCTTTGAATGACTCGAAGACTGGAAATAAGAACAACGCAAAGATGAGATCAAGAAAATAAACATATTAGAAAACCACAAGTCAGGTGGATCAGGTGCAGCACGTCTTTTCCTATGTTTTAGAAAAGCCATGAAGTTGTGTTGATACTTACTGTTCTTCTTTCCTTTAATGCTGAGCTGGATGTCATAGTAGTCCTCTATCCGCTCTGACCGGTAGTCCACATGCTTACACTGGATATATGACTAGAGAGGAACACACACACCGAGTCAGATTGTAGGATACAAAGCAAAACCCTTTACCTAATTCTACTCGTAAACTGGCCTTGTGACAGGACACATCCTATGCAAAGCTAAACTACTTTTCTTCAAAAATAAATTTAAATAAGTGTATACATCATACATGTTGAGCTACACTTCTACTATGGCATCTTAGAACCACTTAAAGTAGAGAATGGTAAGAATTTCCAAGTTTAAAGTATTGAATTTACAGGTTTGAGTCTGATCTACAATGGCATCGTCGTGCATTACTGTGTTGCATTAAGATATTTGTCTTTTTAAAATGGTATCGTTTGATAAGAGAAAAAGACAGAGAACATACCACCATCTTTCCTCTGAAGAGCTTAGGGATTGTTCCCTCAACACAAGTGCCTTTCATCTTGTTCTCCACATTGTCCAGGAGCTGAAACACACACACACAGTGAGTCAGGAATAAATCAGCATGCCTACATGTACCGAACCACATTCTTCAAGAGAGTATGTAAGAACTCACCACTCTGCACAGCTCCTGGACATCATGCTGCATGAAGCTATCTAGTGTCTCCCATCTTCAGAGGGGAAAAAGAAAATGTCCGTTAGATAAAATACGTAGGATTAGGCACTCAAGCCTCTGTAGTGCCGGAATGAGTCCTCAACAAGCTAATTAGTTAGTATTTTAGCACTTCCGGGTTCCCTCTTCTCAGTCAATGACAGTTGCTAACAATCAATTAAATGCGACTACAAAACTTCATCACGTGCAACATTAGCCACCTTTAGCTTAGCGGTGGAGAAGTGAAGTCTGCAACCATGACGTTGTTTGTTTATAGCCTAATATTTGCCTTTTACTTCCAGGCGATTGCATTTACACTTCAAACATTGTGTTGTTTTCATCTGGAGATTATCCTGCCTTTAAGTATCATAAACATGTGTTTTCCACAGATCTTATCGTCTGCAATATTTCAACATTAAATGAAAAAATCCCATTGGCTTTGGGTGAGGGAGTCCTTGTGATGCCAACATCTGG
This sequence comes from Harpagifer antarcticus, assembly GCA_902827135.1. Classification (NCBI taxonomy): domain Eukaryota; kingdom Metazoa; phylum Chordata; class Actinopteri; order Perciformes; family Harpagiferidae; genus Harpagifer; species Harpagifer antarcticus. The sequence continues at coordinate 1,001,852 of CADEHL010001196.1, read as the reverse complement.
TTTGGCCTACGGAAATACAAAATGTCAGCACCATGCAAAGAACAGCCAGACTTCTGTAAAGAAAGGTTACACTACCCGAAGGACTTGGTGAGTTTCTTGGTGCCGACGGGTTTGTCGCTGTGTTGCAGCTCGTAGAAAACCCTCTGCAGAGCCAGGGGAACGCTCTTGGACGAGTCATCTCCCTCTGTGGGCATCATGTACACCGCCTGGGGGGGAGAGTCAGGACCATTTCATACATCAATACTCTAAGATGGAGGTTGAAAAGAAAAAAAATCCTAGCCTATCAAATCCTGCCTGAAGCCGATAGTGACATGGTTAAACCCTACACCCCAGCACGTGCACTCCGCATCAGCCAAACGGCTCGCTGCACCCACACTGCGAGGGGGACCCAAGTTCCCATCAGCAAAAACACGTGGGTTTGCTATCCTGGCTCCAAAATGGTGGAATGAGCTCCCCATTGACATCAGGACAGCAGATAGCCTACACACCTTCCGGGGGAGACTAAAAACTCATCTCTTTCGACTCCACTTCGAGCGATAGAATTACTAACAAAGAATTACTAAAAAAGCACTTCTATACCAACAAAGGACTGGCTTATCTAAAGCCAGTTGAGTAGCACTTGAAATGTTTTAGCTCTATGAAACCTGATGTACTTCTATGATTCTGTTTTCTTCAAGTTTGTATCTTCTTGGTCGAAATGCACTTATTGTAAGTGTCTTTGGATAAAAGTGTCAGCTAAATGTAATGTAGAGTGTAATTTAAAATGTTGAGTGAACTCGTCCTCCAACAGACTTTCTGATAAACAACCTGATTTTGTTTAGTTATCACTTTATTCATAAAATATTTGGAAAATCACTTCAGTACATCTGTACAAAAACACCCAGAAACATTTTTAATATTTTGTTTATGTTGCTTGAACATTCTTTGTTAAGGCAATCATTTTCACAAGTATTATTTCCGTTTGATGTAAGCCGTTTAATTTATTTGTAATAATGTATCCACGTCGAGCCTTAGGTTTGCAACTGAATCGTTAAATTAAGAAGAATAAAAAGCTCTAGCTGGAAAAAGACTGTTGAATTAAAGGTTAAATCAAATGAAAGTGGTAACCGTGGTAGGGCTGAACGATTCATCGATTTCAAATCGAAATGATGCAATTATCAAATCGCAAAGCCTGTGATTTTTTTGTGTGTCAGTCATCCACACCAATCAGAAGTGCTGTGCTCCACATGTACCAGTCATTGTTAACCAATCAGAAGTGGCCCATGATAGAAAGTGATGACAGATTGATCCAATCACCTGCCAAATATTTTTGAAACACTTTCCCAAATGGCTTTCCTAGATGGTTTGGTGAACCATCTGAGTCAGGTTAGTAATGCTCCATCACATGTTTCTATTACAGGGTCAATCTTAAACTGAAGCTTGACTTTAAAGCAACCCAACGGAAGTTTCATGTAAGTTTAGTTCTTTCACTCGTAGCTCGGGCTGCGGGGGTGCTAGAGACGGGAGCACGGTGATACGACATCTCCTAGCCGGAGATATGGCCGCATTTTATATAAACTTCCGTTGGGTCGCTTAAAATCAAATATCGCAAATCGAATCGCAATATCCGTCAGAAAGATCGCAATTAGATTATTTCCCCAAATCATGCGAACCTAAACAGTGGTACATCAAATGTTGTAGAGGAGCATTAATAACCAATTACTCATAGTAACAGGAAAGGCAGCAACACATAAAAGAAGCATACAATACATATGCAAGCTGTGAATTTAAATAAACATAACAATATTTAGGTAACTGCCATCAATATTTGTCACAATGTGGATAAAAGGTAGACAAACACTGAGCTAAGGCATTGGTTGGCATATTTACACAAGAAAAATCTTTATCTGCTAACCAAACCAACATATGAAATACAATATGTAGCTCATATAAAAGAGACACACAGATGAGAATAATAAACCCATACCCGTCGTAGCTGGTTGGTGAAGAAGAGCGTCTGTAGCAGGCTGTTCATGTAGCAGGTCGCTCCCTGGTTCTTCAGTCCAACATAGCCGGTGTGTTTCTTTGAGTCCCATCTGTAACAGAGAGGAATGGATGTTATTACTATAATCCTACACATAGGTATCTGGGAGTATTGTAGGACAGTCAACACAGCGAGAATTGAGTGCTACGTACGCCACTCCGTGTGGTGCATCTGCCTGGACATAGACTTCAAATGTGACTTTGTCCTCATCAACGAAGCCCCTCTCTGGATCAGTCACATCCTGAAACAACACCAAAAAAACAGTTAAGATCTAATAGGAGTGGGTAGAAGTAGAAGCACTGACTTGCATGTTTAGCTTTATTTATAATTAAGAAGTCCTAATAAACAAATAGCAAAGTTTCTTCTATACACTCAATCCAAAAAAAGTATATATGTTTAATACACAGCTAAGATGAATACTTCTATAAGTTCTGATTGAGGTTGTGAAAAACACGTGTTTATTAATATTAGTCTTTGATGCATTCATCTTTCTTCTACTTACACTCCAGGACATGAAGTTGGAGAAGCCCCAGTCATTCTCTTTGTGGAAGAACAGGTGACTGATCCTGCGGCTGAAAGACTTCTCGTCGTCTTTGTAGTTGATGATTTTCAGCATGGCCTGAGCGTGGCACGACCATGACCTGTAAAAACAGAACGCAGGAACATTTTAAGGATGTCTGTGCTATTCAAAACAAGTGCCATTTAGTGTCTATGTAAGAACCTGAAGAGGTTTTAGGTGTGTGCATGCGGGCCTTTGCCATGTTCCCCACAATCCCTGGTCCGACCAAGACACTTACGTGGAATCTGACTCTGCGTTGCACTGCAGGAAGAAGCCCACGCTCTTCTGGTGTGGCCGGTCGGGGTAGAAGCGCGGCATCACCATGATCTTCCACGGCAGGTTCCGGACGAAGCAGGACGGGCTGAGCACAGACTCACTCAGGCGGCTGAAGCGCTCCACCACGAAGCGGAAAGTCGCCTCTGACCGCCAACTGGTGTCTGTGGGAAGATGGAGGGAGACGGGGGGGGGGGGGGGGGAAGGGGCGGCGTAGGTTAGGTGCTGAACGGGTTTCCTCCAGCGACATGACCAGATGTAACTGGTTAAGGATGCAACGTAATGTGAGAATATGGGTAAGTCAAAGGATAGTATTTAACCTGGATCATTACTTAAAATGATTAAACTCACCGCACTGGCTTTAAAACAAGCAAAATGGTAAACGGACTGCGCATATATATATATCTATATATAGTCTATGCAAATCCTCAAAGGGCGTTAACATATACAAATCAGCATTCACTCATTCACAGAGGCTTCCATACAAGGAGTCATTTGGGTTAAGTATTTTGCTACCATCTACCTCCTGATACACAGCCGCCCATTAAAAAGTGTTTGTTATTGTGTTTGTTAGTGTAAATGCAAATCATCCTCACCATCTTCCATGTCTTCCTCTGTGTGTCCATCTGCCATGGCAACGTTACCATTGATCACCGGGTTGGCCGGGATTCTTGGAGGGTCGTCTGTGTCTCCAGCTGTAAAAGAGAGGGACAGTATGATAAGACTGTATGGTTGTAGTCTAGATAAGATGGAACCTAACTATGTAACTTCAGGAGTTCAGAAACGAGGGGTCAAAATGGTAAGATCATCCGACAAAGATTCTTACAATTGCGCAACAAGACCTAAAGAAGTCAGATGTGGCTTTCTGTCAGATTCGTATTCATCCAAGTTACACATTGAAATCAAGAAACAGCGATAGCCATTTCAAACCACAGTATATGCTGTGATTAAAACACCTGCTGTATCTGACCATTTTCATTCTAGAAAATGTGGTGAAAAAAAATCTGAGTAAACTTTTTATAATGTTTAAATATTTTAGCTAATGAAGTGTTAGCCGGTTGTAGAAATTATGGGAACCATTTAGAGGGGATTTTGCAAGGTGTCTGTGCACCCTTTTAAGATGAGGAATCTGATCATTTGCGCTGCAATCTAAAAGGGATAAAACAGCTTGTACCAACATTGAATGGCTTTTGAATTACAACTACTATCCCCACTGAAAGTGATCCTTCTTTCCTCTTTTATACATTTCACTGGGAAAACTCCACTGAGCCAACATGACAAGTCTTCATTCCCAGTCTGTGAATCAGAGAGAGAGAGAACGTGTGTGACAAAGACCATGCGACATTACAGTAGGCTGGGTAATTATGGACACAATGCAGGATTAGGCTGCAAGTCATCGCTCAAACTAAAACACACGCGCACACAGAGGACAACAGTTATCCCAGCTGAATAAGGAGCCTCTTCCATCAAAACACACTGATGAAAGGGAGAGATTAGAGTAAGGAGGGAGTGAAATCTGCCTGTATCCTGTTATGATGGCAGTGATGCAACAGGAGTCAGCATTGATATGAGCACTCAGGCATATGTCTCCAAATGTGTTGATGTGTCAGTCCGTCTCTTACACCCGATTTAATGTGATCCTCGTCTTCCTTCCAGCTGAGAGACGCAATGGGGTCAGTCGTGTGCGTCTTCGGGTAACGTTACTGACCAAGTCCTCCAGGGAAACTGACCTCATTTCCACAAGTGGATTACACCCCGCTAATGTGGCTTGTCAGTCAACTATACGACAATTTCTTGTCCCGCCTTCAGAGGAGTACATCCTAATGGATCAGTCGCTAAAATCTGCACAAGCTAGACCAATAATTTCATATTGGATGAAAACACCCCTAAGGCCTACAGTCATTCAACCAACGTGCAAGGGGGAAATCAGAAGCATCTCAACCCAGTGATTTATTATTTATAAATGTATATTTCCAAGAAGCATAACAGTAATTGAACATCGTATGCCGCAGTAGCACAATAGTAAAGGCTAATAAAAAAAGCACAAATACATATTTTAATTTCACGTGGGGAGGGCCAACTAAATATTATAATTATTCCTCATTTCCAAAGCCTCTGGACTAAAAACAGCAAATAAAAGTCGTCACCAAGACAAACTGTATGCTGGGGAAATAGAAAACTATCCCCAGATGTGTGTTTAACCTACAACAACAAGGTTATAACAGCACAGCAGACCCTAAGACTCTTTCTTGGCACTTGATGCATCGGACCACACCAAGTGGTTTTTCTCTGTTGTCTTAATGTCTGCCAATGCATTACATAACACCCCTAAAACAATATCATGAAGTACCATTACATCGCTAAATTAAAATTGGACTTTTAAGGTTATTTATTAGAATCTTAATCATGTGCTATTAGATAAATTGTTATTTTTGTTTTCCAATAATTTAACACAGGATTGAAGAGCCACAACACTTTTTTAAATAACATATCACCAGAGATTGTTTTTGTGGCAGCAACAGCCTAACATATGAGTAAGATTGCAGTGGCAAAACGGATAAAATATGCAGAGAATATGATGGATTAACCCCACTGCAATTGTATAAACAGAAATAGTGGTATGTTTATCTATAGGCAGCCGGGGAAAAAGTGAGGAGTTTATTTTGTCAACTTGTTTTCACTGTCCTTGTAAGGCTGCAGTGCACTTGGAATTAATCCAACAGGGGTGAACCAGCAACTAAGGGGTGAGTGCACCTGCTACTAGTAAGAAACGTATCAAAATTACTAATTCAAAATGTAAAAAGCACATAGGACAGTGTGTACTTGATAAATTCTGTAATTAAATAAGATAAGATATTTACAGAGTAACCTAATAACAAGCAACAATGTGGTTTACAAACAGATCACAAAATCACTAGGAACAAATGACGCAGTGATGCTGAAGTCTCACTCAAGCCTCTACTCAGTCCAAAGTTGACATTAATAAAAAAGAAAACTTTGTAAAATGTGATGGTGCGGGTGTTCTGTGTGTCTAAAGTGCCTACAAAACGCTAACATAGGTGGCCCTGGCTACAAAGCTGTATAACAAAAACACAGATCATTAAAGATGGCGAGCTCCATGCCGTTTGGTCGTCCATACAATGAAGCAGCAAATCCCCGCGCGGGCCTGGCTTACCGCAGCGGCGACTACCGTTACTTGCCAGCACTGCCACCCGCTTCACATAATACACTGTCAAACGTCAACATATAATTTAACAAACTCCAAAACCACCACATAATTTAAAGTAAGTCATACAGATTGTCATATGCCCTACTGGCAAGGCTAAACTTGCTATACCACGCAGTCAATTTAGCAAATCACGATCGACGTATCTGCGTTAGCGTTAGCCACTTAGCTACCTAGCAAACACTAGCCTCATATTAATCTGCAGGCCGTTATTAGCCGACATTAGCTGGATTCACAATACCCGCAGCGAGATAGAATTAATGGCAGCAAAAAGGTATGACACAGAGTGTGTTTTGTATATCGTTCAACAGCCAATAGAGACAACAGGAACATCTAGATTACGTGAGGCAAATATGCAAGGCCTAACGACCAAATCGAACATTGCAAAATACAAGCCACCATTTTGGATCGCCACACACCCCCTCCGTAAGTGTTAGCCGATCAGCTAACTAGCATGCTAGCCAGCAAATGACAGTAAAGAAATGGGGGTTGGAGCTAATTGGCTAGCTTAAAATTAGCTGTCTCGCTAGCAATGTACATTCCCTCTTGCCAGTTTAATGAAAACATTGAGCAATAAAACAAATACGCGTCGATGTCCGTATTTCGCCTATGGTCAAAACATATAAGCCAGACAAATGTACTGAAATAGCATTTTAAGAATCACACTGAAATAATAATGTACACAGTATGCGCTTTCGTTTGTTTGCAGGCCCGCATTTAACGCCATCAGACACGATGCTAACACACTGTCATTTAGAAAAGATGGATTAACGTTTCACGCATAACGGTTATTAACGGGCTATGTTTTAAGTAATATGTTAGCATAGAAAATAACATTCTGTTCACATAGTAAACAACGTAGATGAGAATCGCAGGTGCCGATATCTGTCCAAATCAACAACAATACGTCAAAGTAGCAAGATTTAATTTACCTAGCGATGGTTCCGGTTTAATTGCGGTGTTTACAAACATTAAACGTTAAGTTATCAACAATCAACGGGCCTGGAGTTCTGTGACTGCATGTTGATTCTAAACTGCGATGATTTGGCAAACGGCAACGGAGAGAACTTGTCACAGCGACCGATCATGAACAAAACAATTCGCACAGATGCAAATTGATTTTTTTTGTGTATGTTATGTTTAACAGTGTTTTTGAACAGCTAATGGTGGGTTATTGACCAGCATGTGAATATTGCAAGAATACGGAGAGGAAAAACAAGCCCCCTTAGCTTATAACGCAAAATGAGGTCAGCTCCACACAAGTATGCTGCAACGGACGCACAATCAGCAAAAAATGCAGCTGGCTAGCTAGCATCGGGCCTTCGTGTTTACTGTAAAGTTGAGCTCTGCGTTCACAATTTCAACTTCATGCATTTCTCGTGCAACAGTTACATTAAGGGTTTAAAGTGTTCGTTCACCCTTCTATGGACCATAACTCACCTTCCATCTCCATGTCCTCCGGTTCGCTGAGCTGCTGCTCGCCGGCTTTCTGTTGCTGCTGCTGCTGCGTGTGGTGATGGTGGTGGTTCATGTTGGCAGCTGTTGTTGTTGTGGTGATGCGGGGCTCCCTGCTATCTCTGTTACCCTCGACCTTGTCTAGGGTCGGCTCTGGGGGGAACCGGGTTCTGGACTGCTGGCGAGGTGTGGTAGGATGCGGAGGTGGGGTGGACAGGTCGAGCCTTGGCGGCCGGGCCTGCTCTGTCGCGACCTCGGCCTTGTCCGCTGTCAGCGCCGGGGAGTGAGGAGGGGAGGTCGGCGGGGGAGCGGGTAGAGAAACGCGGACGTATTTGCTCGCTATTCGCCCAATCTCGGCGCCTTTGATGGGTGCTAGTCGCTGTGGGTTGACGGGGATTGATGGGCCGGGGCTCCGAGGAGGGGAGGCCCGTTAAATTAGCTAAATCAATCCGGCTTTACCCCGGGAAATGTGGGGACAACGCACAGCACGACCTGCACCGTGAGGAACAAATACCCTGTTTATTGCTAAGCTACCTGACACTAGGCAGCCAACTGGTGATATAGGTACAACAACAATGAAAACAACGGTTAATTTGCTATTAACACACATTCAACAACTTTATCTGCGATATCCCCAATCCGTGTGCTCCTCCGATTGTCCCTCGTCTGGGGAAGAGCGGAGGAAAGAGCAATCCATTCAAACCAGTTTCCAATACTAGTGTTGATTTGGAAGTTCGCGAAGACGAGAGTTGCCCGCACGGCCTGACATAAACCAAATCAACGCAAACCGCCCCTTAACCTAACACAATGCACAAAAAAACAATGCACCTGGTTGCATTTCTATGCTAACCCTCTTGTTTCTTGTGAGGAATGTGCCCGGTCATACAACGTTAACCTGAGTGGCTCTCTTCTAAACCGCTCCTCCCGTGGTTTGTGATGTGTTGAGTCTGAGGTAAATCTCAAAATGGCGGTCGCGCTCTTCTCTGTAATGTCACATCCGCATGGAGATCCAAACACCATGGCCCATCCCCGGCCAGGTTCACATCCATGTTATAAATGGACAGGATCTGGTACAGGGGAATAACATATTAGTGCAACAACAACAATTTAAAATTAAATGAAGTTATAAGAATGCCAATTCAGGGCCTAGCATATTTATGACTTGCACTGGAGCCCAAATCTGATGGCTTGAACAGAAAGCAATATTTCAATAATATAAGTAATTAAGTGTACTCAATTAATTTCCTATCGTACTTTCTTCCACAAAAATACTTTAACATAGTTAAACAAAAATAACATTAAGATTTGTTTTAACTTTAAAACATTTGTTATGAAACGGTGTTGAATAAATAGTTATTCCTGCACATTTTATATTGACATTTGTGTAATGAAGAACAACATTCCTACCGAACTGGAGCATTTATTGCCTATTAAACTAACTAATAAAAACCACACTTTATCAATTAACAGGAGACTTATCGAAGAAAATTATTGTGCTTTTTGTTTTTACTTCAATGCATTATTTGTATGTTTAATGGTATATCATTTCAATTAGCAACTTTCCACTCCAGGGGCCTTGCATTCAGTGTATGGTAGCCCATTGCTGCTTTGTGGCGTCTACACATTTTGTAACCTCATTTATTTTGTATGTACTTTTATTGTACATTTATTTCATTTACATTTTTATTTCCTCGTGATTCTCAAGGTTGCATTAAAGCAAGGTTACATTATCATTGTAAGTTTTTAATCTAGATCAGGGATGTATGAAATCAACAAGAAATACCCTGAAATAAATCTCACAAATAACCATTTTCACTTATTTGCATAGGGCCACGTTTTATTTGAGCTGAATAGCACACACACACACACACACACACGCACACACACACACACACACACACACACACACACACACACACACACACACACACACACACACACACACACACACACACACACACACACACACACACACACGACAACAACAAAAGTATACCGCAATATAAGTTATTACAACGGTTAAACAATTAAGCCAATTAAGTGAAATCAAAGATAAAAAAACATATTTAATCAAAGATGAAAAAACATATTTAAAAAAGGCTTACAATAATGTCACTTTTCTTACTTGTAACCGTGCAAACGTGTATATCATTGGGTGTGACCATTTTGGAGGACAACCTACTGCCTATCATGAAATATCACATAAGCAAGGCAGTGTTCATCTTCATTGCTGTAACCAGAAGGTGCTTTGCTGTAATAGACATGCATTCTCATATTTGAGTAAATTGCACCATGCAGTGGTTAAAAATAATATTACACCAGGTACCATGCATAATACCCGTCGCAGTTAGGCTTTTTATGATCACTGACTTCCTCTCGTTTATGTAATTTCCTTTTTATTTGTTAAATTGGTGTGCATAACATTTTAATTATTTTCCTTATCATTTTTTTCTCCATTTAAGCAGGTCAAAAATGTTTTTGTAGGTAAATTATCATGAGTCATATATGGACTTGGAGAGGGTTCATGTGAGTCGCCCATATTATAGTGTATATAATATAACTGTATAAATAAGGTGTCACCCCTAATATTAGAGGCCTTCAATTAACTGTTGTCGGAAAAAGTTGATATGGTTAATATATGTATGTCCTTTCCCAGCTTGTGGGTTCAGAATTAGTTATAAAGTGAAAGAAAATACGCTAAGAGAAGGATAAAATAATACAGTTGATAAAAGACAGTATTTATAAAGCACTTTTCAAAACAAATTATCATATATATATTGTTTTTATTCAAACAGTGCAGATTTTTCACGACACAACTTGCTCTCTCTCGCAAGCTTGTGAGGAATTTTCACTCTGGTTCTTTTGTGTCAATGCTTTGAGCGACGTGTCCGTGAGCCAATAAGATTCGAAATAAAGCTTTCAAGCCCGCCCTGCAGTGTTCATATGACCAATCATAGTCGAGATATGATATAATGGGCGGGCTAAAGCACACAACAAGATAGTCTGCGTTGTATATATCACAACGTCGGCTACCAGGAAAAATAGTTAGCTGAGCTTATCTTCACAGATGGTAGTGGGGCCAGAGAGCAACGCTGTATTGTAGGGGCAAACTATTACAAATCAAACAGCATTCATGAATGTACTCAAATAATTATTCATATAGGGCCCGATATTAATAGTTTAATATATAAAAAGGAACATCTAACTCCTGTTTTGGTGCATTAAATGGAGGAGAAGAAGGAAGACGGAGACTCGGAGATACAGGAACATGGACCCGAGCACTGGTTCTCAAAATGGGAGCGGCAGTGTTTGGCCGAAGCGGAGCAGAGGGAGCCGAGCGAGGAGGAGGCCGACAACGACCAGGATAAACTGTGGCATCTCTTCCAGAACTCCGCCACCGCCGTGGCACAGTTATACAAAGGTGCACACCAGCGCTTTCTTTTTGCCTGTAGTTGGTCCAACTAGGCTAACATTGCTAGTTAGCATGTAGCTTGTTTGTTAGCATCCTGGCTAATTACGCGTTGCTGTGAACTAACGTAGAATGCTAACTAGCCTGCTAGAAAACTGGTCAAAACTGGGTAACGTTTACAGCTGATTTGGCAAAGGCTACATTTAGCTAGCTGTTAGCCAGTGACATAAAATAGTTACGAAACCTGGTTATATTGTCAAACAACTATCATGTTTACTGGCATAATTAAAGTATCTCAACATGAATATATTTCACAATTCGGCGGCTTGTTGAAGTTTAGTCACCAGAAGAAAGCTAACGTTAGCCGGGCTAGATACAAAATGGCGATGGTAACAACAATCGTAGCTACGCGACATTCCCAGATGACAGTCTCTGGTTTACTGTCAGTGTTACCATCTGTTCCACCGGACATGACTGACTGTTGAAATATGCTATTATAGTAACGGCACTTACATGCACTCTTGTTCTTAAACGCTCGGTTTGCTGCTGATCGAGCAGTTTGTTTTGCAACGCGTAATAATCACAAAATGGCGAGGATTGTATTCTGTGGAAATATTGGTTTTTGAGCAATATGCTATCGTTAAGTTACCATCAAACATACTACATTCCTGTCTATTATGTCAGAGCTTGTTAAGTGTATCCGTGTTTGACATGTATGTTTGACATGGCAACTTTACTGCTGATGATGCAGTTAAGTTGGTGTGTCGGTGCTTTCTTGCTAAATAAGCTGCTGGCCATCTAGCGCTGGCTGACAGTTATTTTTATGCCAAACCATGTCCCTGCAATTTTAGAAGCAGGACAAAATGGCGAATGAAAATGATCTCCACTTCAACCCTGTAATCACCAAGCCTCTCAATTGTTTTGTTGTCCTTTTTTAGGTCACATTTATCCAGACTGCTTTCTTTCACATGTGTGTTATGTATAGAAACTAAACATATTTCCCCTTTCCGACACAGACAGAGTATGCCATCAGCAGGGCCTGTCATTGTGGGTGCCATTTCAGAACTCTGCCACAGCAGTCACCAACCTCTACAAAGGTAACTATATAACCACATCTCTCCATACTCGTGCTATTGGGCAAGATATATCGGTCTGCTAACTACTACACCTACAGTTGTTTGTATGCTTTCATTTGATCAATACAGATTGTTGCTGACTATCATTGTACTTGTAAATGCAGACATGTTTTATTGACAGGCTCATCCAACAAGTGGTAAACACTCTTATCCGCTCTATTGATCTGTCTCTCACAGGGCCTGCAGGTCTTTGGTATGTCTGCGTGTCATGTTCACTGTATGGATAGATGAAAAATAGACCTTATTTACATTTTTTTTTAAAAAATGGTATAACAATGTATGGAAATTACCAGTAATAGGGAGGCGGTTTGTTGTAGTAAGAATGAGATTGTACTGGGCTTGACTCCCAATTTGGCAGTTTACCTTCCAAAACCTGGAAGAGGGTAGAATTAGCTTTAGGGAGTGAGCAACTTCCAGAAGTAATTTGCTGTTTCTTTCAAAAGCTGTCAGTCATGTGATTTTCCTCTTATGTTTTCCCCAAAAATGTATAGAAATAAAAGTATGTACACCATAACCCATGATACTTAAATGTCTCCATGTTCCTATGCCAAACATATTTTCAAGCTGTATGTTATTTAAGGTGTCATTATCTGCTTGGCGTTCCAACACATGATAATGAAAAATTCTAATTATTTTTATATGTGTTTTATTTACCATCTCAGAGAGTGTGGAGGCCCATCAGAGAACCTTTGATCGGGGCATCCAGACAGGCCACCAGCGCCGTAATAAGGTGGGTCTTGTTTGTGATGCTACCCCTTCCTGTCACATTTGTTTGAAATGTAAGAACCAGTGCTTTTAGATTATTTTAGGTGTACACAGCAGACGTGTTCAAGAGGGATACAAATGGCATCATAATATGAAACCTTGCCTAAGGACGGATTGCGCTTGTATTGGATTGCAGGACATGCTGGCCTGGGTGAAGAAGCGACGGAGAACCATCCGCAGGGAGGATCTTATCAGCTTTCTGTGCGGCAAAGCACCACCGCACAGGAGTAGCAGGACCAACACCCGGCTGGCCATGGTGGCCCCGAGTCGGGCTAACTCTCCGACGGAGACCGGCTCATCTGTGGAGGCAGACCTGCAGCCCTTCAGGGAGGCCATAGCACTGCACGGTGAGTGAAGAGCCCGCCATTCTGTCCATCTAATCAGATATGTGATTTACAACCCAGGAGGTAGATACATTGATGCATAGAAAACTGCTGGTCTTTAAGACCATTATATGTTAAATACCAGCCTTTGTATGAGGGCATGCTCACTAATTTAGGTTCTTCTATGTGTTCGTGAGACCTACTGATTCCACAAACTTGATAAATGTAAGAAAAGATAACCGAATGTACAATTAAATACTGTACTGGGGTATAAGGTATAACATTCTCCTTATTTTTATAATGTATGAACATGCAGACTTTATATAAGGTGGATTTCCTTTCATTATTGACCCTTCTAAGGTAAAGTGTGTGTGTGTGTGTGAGAGATAAGGGCATTTTGTGTTGGACTTCTTGACCCTGTTTGTGTGACAGGGAACACTTTGCTAAAACAAAAGCGAAGTACTTTTGTGATGAATGTTTGTTTAAATTTTCAGATGAAACCATTTGTATGTATTTCTGGTGTGCTGTTAGTACAGATAAGTACTCAGAACTTTATTTGAAGATCCTCACCTTGAAAGGGTAGCTTGGGTCAGGGTGTATGACATTAGGCATTCGGTGGTTTAGGTTACAGAAACGGGTCTCTGTGTCGGGAAGTTTCTATGTGTCTCCTTCCTCAGTTATCAGATAGCTTTTGCTTTCTCCACCTCTGTGTGTGTTGGAGAGACATACTTTCTGTTTTGTATAAACAAATTGCACGACAATGCGGTCAATATGCATCATATTTATTTCTACAGAACTCCTCTGTTGAGATGAACTTTCTGTGGAACCGTTTTGTTCTTTGGCTCTAGTTTTGAGGTAGCTGCTTTAAATGCCGTAATGTGTCAGACATCCTCACAATGTCATTCTGAAGAAGCTTGAACCTGACTCGTTCTCTAGTGAAATCCAAAGGGGAGACTGAAACGCACACTCAAATAACTGCCTGAGCAAGTGACTTGGACAAATAAAGTCGCGTCACGGTAGGGCTGTGCAATTAATCGTATTTTAATCGCGATTATGGCTTGCGACGATTATGAAAACAGCATAATTGACAAAGTACGATTATTTTGTTGGGATACGCTTTCGCCCCTCCCTAAAAGCCCACTCGGCCACGTGGGAGTGACGTGTTGTGAGTGTTCAGCGCGAGCGAAGATGTCAGAACAACTCGTTGAAAAGAAGGGTAAAACTATTTCCACTATTTGGAAGTACTTTGGCTTTCAGGAGTCCGACGTGGAGCAAAACAAAACACAGTGCAGGATGTGTTACCAGGTTGTGTTGGCGCCACACGCTAACACAACCGATCTCTTGAATCATCTGAAATACAACCACAACGTGCGACCGGGCAATAATCCTACAACACAAAGCAGATGCCCGCTCGACTTCATCCACCACATCATCAATTCAGGACGCATTGTACGTCGAGCTCGCAGAGACAGAGAGATATTACAGGTGCCTTTACATTTCACATCGCTAAAGATATGGGCCCAGTTAGCACTGTTAGCAACCAGGGTTTAAGCAACTCGTCAACACGTCAGACCAGCGTTACGCGAAGCCGTCTCGGTATTATTTCAGCAGGTCTGCGCTGCCTGCGCTATATGACAAATGCCGTGGGGAAGTTGAGAGAGATGTGGCTTCAGCTGACTATTTTGCCACCACAACGGACCTATGGTCTAGCCCAGGGGTGCCCAACCAGTCGATCGCGGGGAGATTCCCAGTCGATCAACACCCAGTCGATCGTGGGATGTGTCTAAAAATAGAACAACAATATTCTGTTTTATCGTTAATGTCCTGTAACATAATCTTCCTGTGCCAGAATAATGATCTTGAACGCATCAAAGCTTTGTGATTGGCCGGCGTCACCCCATGTGTCGGGGCGTGGCTGGTGGGCAGTGGGCACTATTTAGCTGACGTTGTCCGTGTCAACAGGAGTGACAGTCCGCACACACACAAGACTGCAATTATGGCAGAAGCAAAAAAGCCCAAAATATATAATTTTCCCTCCGAGTGGGAGGACGATTATTTTTGTCCAATTCAAAGTCCATCTGTCTCATCTGCGATGCGAGCGTGGCTTTATCGAAGAAGGGTAATTTAGGAGCGGCATTTCAAAACAAAATAAATGGTCAATGAATAATCGTGATATCAATTATTGACCCAAATAATCGTGATTATGATTTTTGCCATAATCGCACAGCCCTCCGTCACAGAGCTGTTTACGTTCTGTGTCCTTCCCCGTCACAAGGCTAACTCTAAACCTTCAATATACCTGTTTATATCTCAGTGAAAAGGGTAATGCCCTTGAGATTAATGCTTGTTATGGTAAAGCAATGCAGATACCATCTTTGTGGTCATGTGTGTCAGCGTACTTTCCCCAGACCAATGCTAAGTTAATGCACCGATGATGCGTTTGCTTGCTTGTCAGTAAATGTTGGGCTATCCAAAAAACCACATTGATGAAGGTGTTGCAATAAATGATGAAACCTGGCATAACGGGATGGATTTTCTTCTTCACATCAGAACCGGCAGCTTGCCTTGATTATAGCATAGATAAGATGGGGACAGGTTGCAACTAAAATGTTCAGATAACATTTTTTAAGACTAATGCCATCAAGATTGCTCATCCATCCTATTTTCCAAAGAATGCCTTTTTTCTTTCGTGTTCTTTCATTATTTTGGTCATTTAGATTTTCTATGTTCTAATTTTATTCTCTATACACATCTATTCATCTATTGCCCGTTTGTCCGTCCTGAGAGAGGGTTCCATCTGTTGCTATTGTTTTTCATTGTGTTCACACAGTACAGAGGTACAACCGTAAATCTCCCTGAGGCAAATGTGTAATTAGTGATATTGAACAATATACATCAGATCTGATTGATGATCCTGTTTCCTCCACAGGTCTGAGTGGAGCCATGGCGAGCATCAGCGTCCGCTCCGGTGCTCCAGGGTCTCCCACACATGTGAGCGGGAGCAGCAGTAACGGAGGCGGGGCCGGCGTAGGCGCTTCCTCCGGATCGGGGCCGGTGTGCCGCAGCCGGCGCAACGGGCTCCAGGACGTCGACCTGAACACTTTCATCTCGGAAGAGATGGCGCTGCATCTGGACTCTACAGCCTCCGCCGGAGGGGGAGGAGCCAGGAAAAGAAACTCCACCCAGTGTAGCGATGTCATAACAGACTCTCCTACGCACAAACGCAACAGAATGATCTGATGTGCTGCCTGCCTGTGAGGGGGGGAAGCCTTCAGAGCCAAGGCTAGGAGAGGGAGAGGGAGGGGGTTGGAGGGGCGAACCTGGGACAGATGCACAGACGGATGGACAGACATTCAGCTGCCTGGCTGTGCAGAAGAACGTCTGAAAACACAGACGGAAGGTCCCCGTTTGCTCTTTTCTGATGTTGAATGAACTCTATTCCTTGTCTCCTTTCCCTGCACTATTGCTACAAATCACTGCAATCAGAACACTTAATAAGTGTGTGTGTGACGAGGAGGTCCGGACGCCATCGCCCCGCCCCGGAAAGGAGACAACGAAAGAAGACTCATCATGGGATACGGACAGTTCTCAAACACGCACTGTGCTGCTTCGACGAGTAAAAGCCACTTTGATCCTCGACACATTTGTGCCCTTCCCTCCCTGAACCCCACTCATCCTCACCCGCCACCTTAATAAGGAAGTGAGGGCCATGATCGGCTCACTCAGTGAACCGAGTTGCTCGCCAAATGTTGGAGACTCAACCCTCTGCGACCAACACGTGATCTTTCTGTTGCTCCACCGTCGTCGGTGGGGGAGCTGAATCGCAGTAGGACAGGTGTGGGGTCATCCAGCTTCAGTTACATTTCTCCAGGTCGATGGCACGTCACTTTACTCTCCGCTAACTCTGCTTCAACTATGGCTCCATTTAGTAAAGCCAGTCGCCATTTTCATTAGTTCGTCAAACCACCAGTGTTAACATTCTAGGTGTGTTGCCACTGTTGGCAGCATTGATAGCCAAGTTAATGCTTTCTCCACATTTTTTCTGTTGTTGATTAAAAAGAGAACACTTTTTTTTGTGTGAATACAGCTGGTCATAAAGCTCACCCCTCTACTCTTATACAAAAAGCAACTGCTCTTTTATGTGATCTTGTGATTATTCTGAGTTGCAATAAGGACTGCACTTAATTTTCCCCCTAACTCATGCAAACAAATCGGCTCTTCCATTATATCCCAGATGTAGCCTAGATTAGCACAACACTCACTGCTTAGAGGAAGTAAGCACTCGGTATAGGGCTGCTCAATTAATCGCAGTTACGATTTTGGCTTGCAACGATTATGAAAACAACATAATCGAGATAAAACCATTTTTTTATTTTAAAAAACTATATATTTTAATTGTTTTTTCAGTTCAATTGCACTTAAAGTTCAGGGTAATCAACTGTTAACATACTGTTCAAATTCTTTTTTTCAATAAATGGATGTTTTCAAAGTAAATGGATAATCGTTTTTAATAATCGTGATATCAATTATTGACCCAAATAATCGAGATTATGATTTTTGCCATAATGGAGCAGCCCTAACTCGGTATGACTAAAACACACATCTTTGGTCCGACAACCCTTCAAACGTTTCCGCACATGAGCTCTACTTGTATTCAGAGTCTTTCCCTGCCTGACCAATGATTTATCGGAAGGCAGTCGGTGCTGTTAAGAAAGCGTAAATCACAGAACCGTTTACAAAGGTAGCGTTTCTAAATAGACCCACGCAACACGCCAGTCAGAACACACATTGCATTATCTGGCTGGAGTTTGGGTGTTGGTCTGCTTTTTTGTACAAGGGCCGTGTGCATTAATACGACGTGGAGGCTTTTTTTGTAGGATGATGAATTTCATCGATGGTTTAATTCAAATTGTTGTTGCCTTCCATCATTTTGTAACGGTGAAGAGTCGGAGACGCTGATACCGCATGAGTCGAAATTTGAGTATATTCACAGTTCAAGTAAGAAGAGCTGTATTACATTTTTTATGATTTATATTGAAAGATACTTGGAGTATATCCAAGTTAGTTTTTTTCAATTGGTCTCCTTTAGCATAGGATGCTAACAAAGTTTAAATCATTAAACATCTTGAGTTATCTAGTTATCAAATAGAAATATCCCCAGTGATGCCCTGCCATATTAGTGATAGAGTAAATGTTGGCTTAAACTTGACCTGTAATACCCGCTGTAGCTGAACCAACGAGACATCACTGGTTCCTTCTCCTCCTTTTCGTTCACTCCCCTTCTATTTGTACGACCTGGAAAAGTGGGTTTTCTTTAGTTGTATAAAGCATGCCAGTTTTTAACTTCTGTTACAGTTTGGTCACAGATTTCAATTTTCTTTTGCGTTATAGGTTGGCTTTTATATTCATTCATCATATCTGGCTTGTTGGTGGAAAAGAAAAGGCTGAGATGTGTTGCTTCTGTCAAAGACTTTATTCTTACATACAAAGGAAACCACTGAGTTGGACTGATTTAAAACGAATAGATCCAAATGGAGTTTTGAGTTGGTTACAGAAAAAGTAATTCATGGTGAGAATTCATGCTTTACATCTTTCTAAAAAGCAAGAAATGTACGTCCTTGTTAGCTTCAGCTAGCACAAGGCTAGTTAATAATGTAACATAGGAAGGATCAATGTTTATTGAATAGGAACTTCGGCTCTTAAAGACAGCCGATGGCAGTGTATGGAGATTATGTAAATCCTATGACCTGTCAACACGCTCTTAATTAAATCAGATGAATGCATTTTGAATATTTGAGTTGCTCTATTTTTCTCCGGGCACTGTTTTTGCGTCAAGCACTCCACATCGACTGAAACCAAATGGTGCGTGATGTTACAAATGAGTGGTTATCATCCCCAGTGTTTCTGTTGCATGACAAAGGGAAGACGTGAAGTGGCTGCAGACAGTTTCCCCCCCCCCCCTTCCCCTCAAAAGGCTTGACTAAAGAGAGTTGGCAGGACGCTGCCATCTTTCTAATCCCCCTGTTGATCCTGCATTGATTAGCTGGGTTATAATGGGGGGGGTGGGGTGCACTTTGTGTTTTTATTTTCTTCCCCCGAGCCAATCACCGGCCTTCATCCACATTGTTCTCAAAAAGACTGAGTCATGCCACATGTCTCTGGAGCCAACACTATTATCAGCTGTTTCTTGATACTTATTTGTTTGAAAAGTAATAAATGGCTAATCTATATACTTAACATTTAATTGTTGGTATGATATATGTGGTTCACATTGTAAAATAAATAAAACCATTGAGTTGCAAATGGATCGTCTGTTTCATTAAAGAAAAGTAAATGGAGTTTTATTTTGTTACTTTTGTTTATTTAATTTGCTTAATATTTAATTGCACTTATTGTAAGTTGCTTTGGATAAAAGCGTCAGCTAAATGTATTGTAATATAATCTTAATTAAGGGTTCGTACAGAAGTGTTTTATTTGTTCAATTGCACCTCTTGAGCATATGGAAAATAAAGGGCAAGTGGCATGTCATCAAAGTGTATTGTAAATGCATAAAGCAAACCTTTTTAGGCCAAGTAAGGAAGCTTATTTTTATTCTTCATTTTAACACACTTAGCAGGTATATTTCGAGAACTCAAAAACTTGCACCAGAGGTTCCCCCTATAGAGCGGATAGATCTGGTTGCATTTAGACCGGACATGCAAATGAGCAGCAGTAAGCACTTATAGAATAGATTGCATTTCACAAGAGATGACGCACAAGTAAGAAGTAGTGATATGTTTGGTAGTTAGAGGAGCCTTATGTGTTAAACAAAACGAAATAGGACAAATATTTCTGTCACTATAGAAATGAAATGACAGTCACTATAGTATTTCAAATGTATTTTTTGGGAGTGGTTGTTCCTTAGTTAGTTGTGCCTTCTTCTCTGAACTGAGTTATTGAAGGGTCACATAAATTACACGTATCTTGGCACTGCTTTAATCCACAAAATGATGCCAAAGAACAGCATTGGATAAAAAAGTCATGATGGGGACATACAGGCCTGCAAAGTGTGCGTGACCCTGTTCTGATATGTGACACTTATTACTTAAATTCAAATGAAAACTGCCGAGTCTAATTATAATCCTAATCTTTTCTACTATTTTATAGTCTCTTGATTTGATTTATGGAGTTGAGACTATGTTAAACTGTCCAGCCAATGCTTAAAGAAATAAATAGTAGGCTACTACTTGGTTTAACCACCGCCTGTATGAACTGTATCTGGGTTTTACAGTGTGCCTCTCGCCCAACAGGTGGCAGTAACGCGCCAAAACCCACAGCAGTGTGCAAACAAATGCCGTGAGAAGAAGAGGAAGAAGAAGCTAGTAATAAAACATGGATGCTAACAACTTTGCAAACATTTTAAGGGAAGTAAATATATCCCACACGTTTGTTTTACCTCATATAATCATACAGTTTTTGTGAGGGAAAAAAACACGAACGTAAAGACAAATGTTGTTTAAAACACAACACCACAGGCTGCTTTAAAGCTTAATTAGCTTAAAGTTGCAATGAGCATTTTTCATATAAACAAAACGTGTTTTCATGTTTTCTTTCCTAAACTCCGTATCCTTGAGGTTTTAAAAAAACGTGTTGAATGCATTTCATGCAACATAAAGCCGATTATTGAATAGTTTAAATATATAATTACTTGTTTAGTCCATTCTTCCTATCCTTCGTTGGCATGCTGTTATGCTTGGTTGCGAATTACAACCAATTTGACGATGTGTCCAAGCGCATGCACACTACAAATAAAACATTGCACCACCAAGTACCTTACAAAGATGTCATAACATCCAATAGAATACAAGATATAAAGCCCTGTGGCATATATTAGGAATCACAGATTAAAACATTTGCTGGAGGAAAACAAGTGGTTAATAGTTTTTAAAGCAGGCAGAGCTGAGTCCATGTGAGGCAGATGTTCAAGCATTTGTATTTATTTTATTGCTGCACTATTTTAGATGTTGGCTACTGTAGTCACAGGCCAAGCACAGCGGGCTGTCCTGCACAAATCAACACATTAAAATGAACACACTGCAGTTGATCATTTGAAAAGTAAAGACATAAAACACATTATTAAATAAAAACAAAACATAGGCCAGTGGAGGAGAATGCAAAGAAGTTCTTCAAATTAGAAATAAAATGAGTAAAACAACGAATAGTCTCGAAAAGTGCTGATATCAGTGTGTATTTAAATGAATAAAGCACATGAACAGCCAACATCCTTAAACATCACTGTTGTTGCTAGTGTTTTGGTCCATGGGTGTCATACAGGCACCTCCTTCCTTTCATAGCTCCTCCACCTCCTCATCTTCACCCACAGCTGCTGTCATAGAGTGAAGAATGTGATTATCTGCAGCGACACAGAGATCCTTGAGTTTCTCCACATCACATTAAGCAGAACACATGAACATTATTCATCCGGAGAAATGACTAGTGCCTGTAGGGTCTTTATTTGTGCCCTTTGAAAGCATCTTATACTGCTTTGCTGTGGGTAGTTAAATGTCAACGCCTTATACAATTTCTGTATTTTTAAATACTTTTCGATGTTGGAGCTGCATACTGCCTCTTGCAGCTATATCAGATGTTATTCTCATGTGCTTTTCTCATTCTCAAACACTACAATCTTATAAGGGTTTTTATACAGGACCAAGTGTTTGTGAATAGCAGATACACGTAGGGTCTTTTGGGAGGTGGAGGAATAGAAGGTGAGCTCTCAGAGTCCATTTGTGATGAGAGACCCCCACCCTGACCTGACACTGGCATCTGGAAAGGGTCTGGATCCTGCTGACGGTTATTGGGGCGGGACTCAGATCTGACTGAGAGGCAGGAACTTCTGGTAGTAGCTCTTGGTTACATCGATCATCAGGTCCTGTGTGCACTCTGGGAGCTCTCCTGAAAACAGACCTGAGAGAGAAAGATGGACACAGGTAAATATATGGTAGATACAAGGTGAAAGGATCTGGTGTGTGTGTGTGTGTGTGTGTCAGGGTTTCCGTTAGCCGGTAATTACGTTTTTTTTAGCTGGTTAAATGTATTAAAAACCGGTAAATTAAAAACAGGAGCAGGGCTCTGTTCTCTGATTCCAGCAGGAAACAAACGATGTCAACTTGCAGCAGCATTGTTAATGAGATGTGTGGAGTGGGTCTGCAAAATAAATGCAAATGCTATGTAAATCGCAATATGGACTAGTACAATGTTCAAATCGCAGGAATGACAATATTTGGCTAAACATGATTTAAAAAAGACAATTTAATAAAGTATAATGGAGCTGCAATGATATCCCAGCCTGCAGGTTTAACAAAACAAATTGGTTTGACAGATAATGTTAAGAAATAGCACCATAATCATATATATATATTATCAGGGTTTCCGTTAGAGCGGCAGGTTTTGAATTTACCGGTTTTTAATCAATGTTACCAGCTGAAACCCGGTAAATTCAAAACCTGCCGGTCAAAATGTCTGGTAATAATTAGGGATGCTCCGATCAATTGGCCGTCGATCATTGTCGGCCGATATTCACTCTTTATAGTTCGATCGGTGCTCTCTATACAGGCCGATCAGGAGAGCTACATCTGATCGATATGGACATAAACGCGAGTGAAGTATAACCGGACGCGAGAGAGAGATCAGATCAGCTGCTGAGTCTGACAGAGACACTCAGCTCTGCTTGATCACCTGAAGCCCCGCCCACTGTTTAGCGCGCTGCATGAGAAACTGACGGGCTGTCAGGAGAGAGAGGGAGAGAGAGATGAAAAAGAGATGCTCCGTTTCTCCCGTGTTATTATTCAAAGTTAATGTAAACTTTTGAATAATGTACTTCATCTACTACAAGTAGTTTGTTTGAATGTAATAATGATGTTGTTTGTGGAAGGGCATCATTATCATTTATTGAAAAATGTATCTGAATTTTTCGATCTGTTACGATTATAAACTGAAGCAATATAAAAATGACTTCCATTAACTGAGTTTTAAACATCAGGATATCCGGTCATAGTCCGTTAATTACCTGCTAACGGAAACTCTGCTACACAATTCTTATTATTATTATTGAAACATGACCGGTAAGTTTCAAATGTGTCCGGTAAAATAAATTATTATATGAATAAATGTGTGTGTGTCTGTGTGTATGTATCTGTGTGTCTGTGTGTGTGTGTGTGTGTGTGTATGTATGTGTGTATGTGTGTGTGTGTCTGTGTGTATGTATGTGTGTGTGTTGGAGCTGACCTGGACATCCAGAGAAGACGGTGAAAGGCGGCACCACGGTCTCAGGAGGGAGCACGGTGTTGTCTAAGATCTTGCAGCAGTCCTTCAGCACACAGCGCCGACCCTGCACATAAAACCAGTTAACACGATGGATTGAGACACTTCAGAAAAATGCAGGAAAGCATCTTTATAGTCAAAAGGAAACTGGGCTGAATTGGAATTTAGTAGCTGTTTTGTTTTTGGTCTCAACCATTTTTCATGTGTTGGGAATGTATGTATTGAATAACATATGTAAAAAAAACATCCATGTGTACAAAATACCTAAAAGCTACAGACTTGTATTGTAAAAAGATGAAGACAAGAAGAATCATAAACACATTTTAATATTGGGGAAATTCATCCCAGAATGTAGGGTCTCATTTCTCAAGTCTTTCTCAGCTTCCATGTCATGTGACCTCATTACTCCAAATAAGAGCTGCATACAGAGGCGAAGTCCCGCCCATCTGCTTCCGCCCCATGGAACCTTATTTCGGTAAAGGTATGTATTGAAGTCAATGGAGAGAGAAAGATTATCTTTCGATCCCGTTTGAATTGTGCCACGAATTACACTATGATGTTTGTCAATTTAAAAAATCTTTTCCATGTCAAAAAAGTCACAGTTTGTCGTAAAACTGTTAAATTATAAGACTTTGAAAAATAAGCAACTAGAAAGACTACAAATCCCAGAATCCCGGTCCCGCATGCTGGCTCTTACGAACCGACTAACTCCCCTTGTGTGTGTGCACAGCTCTCAACGTGCCCAGACTTGTAGAGATTTTCACCTCTTTTAATACTTTCCGCCTCGTTCTGAAAGAAAGAAGTGAAATGTGCAACGTGACGGCCGTCTGGGTGTGTGGTGCGAGACGGGAGATGTAGTTCATTGAGCGTTTCACACAAACAAGTGTTACTTCACAGTTTTACGACACATTTTTATTTGTTTGACTTTCAAAATTATCTTTTAAATTGACAAACATCATATGTGTAATTCGTGGCACAATTCAAACGGGATCGAAAGATAATCTTTCACTCTCCATTGACTTCAATACATACTTTTTCTGAAATAAGGTCCCATGGAGGAAAGGGAGGGACTTCGCCACTCTATTGTATTAATGCACTGGACAAGTAGGAAGTCAACTATTTTATTTAAATGTTTATTGGATTGTAGTGCTTTTTCTATTTTACATAAATATTCTTATGAAAATTCTGCAGTTTTCTTCGATTTAATTAACATAAATCTCTGTTTATAAAATAATTGTAATTTTCTTTTTTCAATTATGGCATGTAGTAATGCAATGGTGATCAAATGTAATGAGCTCCGGCAAAACTGCTCGCTGGCAATAAAATATATTTTTAAGTATTTAAATGTGTTCCTTTTATTTTTCATCCCAGATCTGTGCCTGCCTACGCTCAGTTCATCTGAACATGACTATCATGTGACTGTTTCACCACAAGCTAGAGGAGACACTGCTTCGTTTATATCCCCTCTCCCTTATCATTTGTTCTGCTTAGATGTTTGTGTATGTGTGCTTTCATCCCACTTACTATGACACAGTTCTTCCCAATGTGGACGTAGGAACCGATCTGCGCTGCGTTGACCACACAGTCCTCCTCGATGAAGACGTGGTCTCCGATGTGCAGCGGGAAGAAAGCCACTCTGGAGGGAGAGATGGAGGGTGGGAGCAGAGAGACAATACAGTCAGGTGTTTGTTGAGTAGTCATAGCAAACAGAAATGATAGGGACAGTTTGCCCCCAAAGCATAAATACATATCTGAAGTGTTATTTGTCTGTTGACTGTTTTAATGTGGAATGGAAGTGCTTTCCCTTAAATACAATTGAAGATGGCAGTTGGCCTTTGGTGGTCAAAAACTAGATCTACTGATCAGAGACAGACAAAGCTAGATGTAAATGTTACGCATACAAGCACAAGCCTTTCGGCCATCTATTAGGGTAGTTTGGCAGACATTTTTTTTTTGTAAAACTTTTCACAACAGGCCTGTGGATTATCTTGAATCCGTAAAGATTTCTAAAAAGAAATGTGCGTTTTTGAGGCTTTTAGATCCACAAGCTCAGTGCCAGCCTAGCTCTCTCTCCTTATAAATAAGTTTGGTATTTATCATATCTCTCACACTGCAACTCACTTAGAGTTGAACAGAGGACAAATATGTATCTTTGATGTCAGGAAGAAGTGTTCATTCAGGTACAACACACACATATGTATTATGTCTGTTATATGTTAGAATGTAATAGAGAAAAATATGCTTTACCCTTTGCTGAACTTTTTGAAAGGTGGTCGGATTACACTGCGGCTCTTCACCACACAGTGTCTGCCCACCCTGACATTAGCCAGGTCCCCTCGGATGATGCAGTCATTCATTACTATAGTCTGGACATACAAACACACACAATAAAACACTTGTCACAGCCTAATAAAGTACATGAATAACACTATCGAGCAGTCTGTTTTCCTTACTTTGCCATTGAGTACGATGTTTTGACTCCCACA
Source organism: Harpagifer antarcticus (assembly GCA_902827135.1). NCBI lineage: Eukaryota > Metazoa > Chordata > Actinopteri > Perciformes > Harpagiferidae > Harpagifer > Harpagifer antarcticus. Next base: position 975,895 of record CADEHL010001196.1, on the reverse strand, counting down.
CAGCACTGACTGTCTGCTCACTTTGTTACCAGAAGCCTGAAATACAACGACAGACATTATTAATAACTGCATTAAAGTGAGTTTCTGTCTTTATTGTCTAACAATGATTTCAGCTATCCAACGCCCAACGCCCAGATCAGCTACGGTTAGCAACAAGCTAGCTAACAACGGATTAAAATCACACATATTACCGTCTCAATGTACTCCGCTTTGTTGTACAGTATTTCTGACAACTCCATGGCTGGGAATAAATAGAATATTGTATATATGTAATTAAATATTAAGTCAAATGGAGACAATTTAGTGATAATAGTCCTCTGTTTGTGTTGCTGCTCTGCTGTCAGCTCTCTTCTTCTGCCGACTCTGGGATTCTCAGACTAAACGAGTCAAGTGACAAATCATCGATACATTTCGTTTAACCAAACAAGTGAAAATATCCACCGGTGTTTGCTTTATTTGAGTTGTATCTTGTAACTGTATATTGCATTTTGAATGTGTATGAAGTGTATATTCTTCTCGTTTGCGTCATGTGGCAAGGTAATGATCAAACTACTTTTCCGTTATGTTGCTCTGTTATTGATTAGTCCTCCCTGAGATCCCTAATCATAACTCGTGTGCAAGTTAGTATATTTAATTTCAATAAAATGTGGTGTTTTAGGTAACTACATTTAAGGAAACATTTATTAAAATAACATAACAATCTCTCAAAAATAAAATAAAATATTCCAAATAAAGACACAGTTTGTGTTGCTGCTCTGCTGTCAGGAAAAACTAGTTGATTGCCAAATAATCGATGCATTTCGTCTGTTGTTTGATATATTTGAGCTGTATCGTGCTGATTGATAAATTATTGAATTTTGAGTATGTAGAAATACTCTATTTATTTGTGTCATGGGGTAAGGTAATTATGAAACAACTAATCTGTTGTGTTTTTCTCTTATTGATTATTCCTTCCTAAAATCAATCCTTTGCAATGCTTTTTTTTATGAAATCCAATGTTAAAAGATATATCTTTATAGGATATATTAAGTTAATTGCATTATAAACCGCACAAACACAATGAAATAACCTAAATAATAAAATAAGAATTAAACAGTTTGAGTTGTGCGCATGCGTACAGGGTAGCTCATGATCCCGTCTCTTCATCGCGTTGCACGCTGGGATCCTTCAGTCACTGTTTCTCTGTCATGGCGGCCCGTGTCCTGCAGCACTGTGTCCGCACGCTGAGGCTCTCCTCCGGCCCCCTGGCCCTCAGAGCTGCGGTGGTCCCGGCAGCTCCTCTCCACCGAGCACTCTCCTTCTACTCGGCCGACCGGAGGACGCGGTGTGTGAACCGGGTGAGTCTCCGGTAACATTGAACCGTCGGGGCCTAAACAGCGGTGACCTACCGACGCCTTTCAAATATGTCAGGCTAACCCGGCGCGCTAAAAGTTCTTAACGCAATGCGAGTAGTTTAATATACCACTTATAACATGTCTGTGGGACATCCTTCCTGAAGTCCACTGAATATGAACACGTTTTATTTTTGGTTGCACAACAGCCATATTCTGCTGTTGCGCAGCTAGCTTGTTAGCTAATGGACACACATTTGTGTTGTTGTCCCTGTTTCACCTTCAATTTACAGACACGAGGAGACTTAAAGTTAAACCTAATCGCCTTTTAACGCTACACAGCTAGTTGTAGTTATATGGTTAATAGATACTCGGGCGTGTCAGATAAACTAAGTGCTTAGATTTTGTATTTTTGTGCTGTGTGTGATGTTAGCTTGATCAATTACTGTTTTCTGAAGTGTGGGACGCATGATGACTTATTTTATGATACTTTAATGTGTGTTGTCCACAACTAAGACAGTTGTGTTCGTAGAGCACATTTCATTCATTCATTTTATCAACCTTTAGAACAGTCGGGGATAACAAATCAAATACACATAATATAAGATTCATTTGAAATGTAAATGCATGATATGAGTTAATGGCCTACAGAGAATATACATTAGTGTCATATTGAGACAGTTATGCTCATGTCTCAGCTTTGATTAGTAGTTGGTACTAAAGCAAATCCCCTCAAATCATTTAGCCTGCAACAAAACATTAGATTTCTTATAAAAATGTGATGCTAACGCATACATTTCACATCCCTCCTACAGCATCACTTCAGTAATATTCTCTAAGCATATTAAGTGATATGCTAATTTAAGTCTCTTAATTATAGTTTGGCACGTGTGCACTATTGAGTGTTGTACATAAAGAAAAGGGATACAAATAAAAAATAACCACCCACCTGTTACCTTAATAGAGCTGTGTCTATTTAACAAGCGCTTTTTGGCTAGAGCCTGCTATCATTTTGTGCCAGTGGCATTTAGACACAGATTGTAAGTGAGCATAAACAGCTGTAAACTGATTCAGTAGCTTGTTTCTTTGTCCTCTGTCCATGTCCATGACCTTCATCCAACCTATCGTCTCTGCTCCTGACGCCTCTTCTTCCTCCTCAGTTCCCCTCATTGGACGTGTTGTGCCGACAGTATGCTCATCTGCCCCCCCTCACCCTAGAAAGCATCGAAGAACGCGTCCTGTACGTCCTGAAGCTCTACGACAAGATCAACCCCGAGAAGGTAAGGGATAAAACATCAAGTCTGAAGACATTGTCAAAAATGTCCATTACAAAATGGTGTAGTGATTATCCAGCTATTTTATTTTAAATATCCATGATTCATATCCAGACCATAAACTGAACATGGCTGAGATTTTGTTGAGAAACAAAGCGATTGAGACTTTAATGACTGTCGTCTCCTCAGCTGCAGGCCACCTCCCACTTCATGAAAGACCTGGGGCTAGACAGTTTGGACCAGGTGGAGATCATCATGGCCATGGAGGACGAGTTCGGTGAGTCAGCGTGCCGTGAAATCTCACAACTACAACTAACCCTCGTTAACACAAGCTGAAGATTCAAATTCAATTCAAGATTCAAAGGTTTTATTGTCATATGTACAAAGCTACAGTGTAGAAATGGCAATACAATTCTTCTGACCTGAGCTCCTCCAACAATGCAGCATATATAATAAAATACAAAAAAGAAAAATAGTGCAAAAAGTCTATTTACATGTCAATGGAATATGTACAAGAACAGAACATGAAATTAAATAATGTAAATTAAATGCGGTTTATTGCGGTGTTAACTATTTATATAAATTAGTATATTGAAGAGATTTTTACATTTTGTTCTACGACAGTAAATACCCCACTCATTTAATGTCCGAAGCTTCTACTAAATACTCGATTTAATAAACGTCATCACGCGGAACATTAGCCGCCTTTAGCTTAGCCGTCTTCATACTGCGTGTCAACAGCTAGCTGATGTGTTGAGCCTCATCTTTGAACAGAAAAACACATTTTAATTAGTTTCCGTCGGTTTTTCCTGCAGGCTTTGAGATCCCTGACGGAGAAGCAGAGAAGCTGATGACTCCTGACGAGATTGTACAGTACATCGCAGACAAGATGGACATTTACGAATAACCTGTTCTCTAGTTCACTGCAGAGGTACGTTTCCTGTCTCTTCATATATTCATTCTGGCGTCATTGTGTACTCACTCTTTGCTGTTTTCTTCCACACAGGTTGACCCTAGCAAGACCCCCCCCCACCACAGGAAGTCCACTTCCTCTCGCTCTTCTGTCCGTTGCGTCGACGTCAGCTGCCGTGTCTCGTGTTTAACTGTATTTAAATAAACATGTACTTTCGAAGCTTGGAGATAAACAAAATTACAAAAAGGTTATATCAGTTTTGATTTTTTTCTTCCTCTTCCAGCTCCATGATGTGGTGTATAAGTTCTCTTGAATAAATACACCTGATGTATAGATCTGCACGTCTCTGCTGTCATATTCATTCACATATTTCAGAAGCATGAGTTAATATCAAAATGTGAAAAGATGCCGTGTGGTATACTTTAAAGGTCCCATGCAATGCTTTTCTGGTTATTACTATTATGAAGGTTTTTATGCATGTAAACGGCCTGCAAAGAGCCTCGCAGATTGGGGTGCTGCAGCCCCCTCAGCGCACCCCCCCCCCCCCCTTCCCGCGTCCATTCGCCCAGACCCCACGCAGCAAGCAGGAAATGAACCCAGCTCACTGTCCGCTCCTCACAGCAGCGGGCCGCGCAACGTCCCGCCAACACGGCACCCAGACCCCATGCAGCTTTCCCATCTGTGTGTCATTTTCTGGTTGCTAACGCCATTGTAACGGTGGGCTCACGGGGAGGGGTTTAGGACAGAGTGAATATTATACACATTATACAGAGATGCTGTATGAGAAACACTGAGTTTGGAAAATTGCACAATAAATCTATTCTAGACCTCAACAATGTAATTATGATCAGTAGAAATGGCCATGACATGGGACCTTTAACATAAGCTGAGTTTGAAGGCCACAATATCTCAACGTATAATTTATTCCTTTCAACATTTGCCAACTTAGATGTTTACGTTTTAAAAGGCTTGAGACATCAGTATTTTAATTTGTGAATAAAATGACTGCCTTTCATTTGTCCCAAAACGGTACAAATAAACATATAAGTGCTATATTTAGGTACCATTTTAGAGGTACACTAAGACAACTGGTCAATAAAGTATTTATCAGTGTTTATTATTCAAGCTGTAGTTTTTGGGAACCATTGGACAAAAATGACCTATTAGGTAAATTGAACCATGTCATGCGGTGGTTACCAACCTTTGGGTTACGATTTTAAGGAGCCAATTAGGTATAATTGGAAAAATACATTTTAAGTTTCTGAAAATATCAGAAAAAAAATGATCTATGATGTAATATTAGTTCAAAATGCTGTTTTTACACAAACTTCCAGCCATAAAATTAGAGTAAATACTCAGTTTTAAACCTCTGTCAGCATATTACCCAATAAATATGTCATTCGTAAATAGTACATTATGACTTATAATACATATTGTTTAATATAAGGATGTCAAATATTGCAATTTAAACATGTTAACCCATTACATTTAGCTTTTTGTCGAATTGAGGATTCTTAAAAAATGTGTTTTACATCAGTTTTAATTTTTTTTTATATTGTAAAAAAACTGCAACCGTTTTAAAAACACTTTTGTCAGTGAATAGAAACTACTTAATTTAGAGAACCCAAGTTTGCAAAGACATCCCATAATTGACAGCTATGCAAAAAACCATGTGAGGAATATCTCAGAAGCATTAAGTGATAAAACATTTGAATGCAGACGAGGAGAAATGACGAGTCCAGGAGAAAAGTGCTGAGTCATTGTTAGTCTTTTATTGAGGGTTGTACCCAAGTTTTACAGCTTTGTATGACGGCTGCAGGAGCCAGAGGGTTGCCAACAGAAGACCTACTACTCACTACTCTACACCTTAGTACAGATTCTCTTAAGAGCACTAAAATCCAGAAAAAAAAAGAAAAAAAAATACAGAACAAACCAAGCAACAAAGGAAGGAGAATAAAAAGATTAAATGAAACCAAACAAAGACAGCATCAGAGGAGACATTCATTATTAGAGCACACTGGAGTTGGTTTTCTATACCTTGTAATATCAGGCGACTTCGTTTTGTCAATTTTATACCCATACAAATAAAGATTGTCCTTCAAAAAGTGCAGTTTCCCCCGAAGTTTAAGATATAATCTTTTTGATGACCCGAGGAAGACATTTGAAAATAAAAAGGTACTTCCTGTTTTTGTTTGTAAAGAGAGGAAGACGTCCCCTCGTTGATTATAGACACTGTACGTTTATATTCTCATATATATATATATATTATATATAGTTTCAACAGTCTCCCAAAGCAATGTGCATAATAGGTTTTACAGGTGATCCAACTACACACTGTGGATTGATAGAATCTCTATAAAAAACATTGTAGTTGTGTAAAATTTGCAGTTTTCCACCGGCCTCGGCCCCTCGGCGTATCGAGGAGACAAGCTGTGAAAATAAAGAAATGGACTTTTGCAAATCTTAAACCTGTCCTCCTCTCCTGCTACAACTGGCCCGACGGTTTGCTAGGTAATAAAGGTTTTTTCAGTTTTATTATTATTAGTAGTAGTACGATTCAACAATGGCACGACATGAGGAATATTATTGGGAATCCCTTCTGAACTGTGTTTTAAAAAAGTTGTTTTACTTTTTAAAGAAAGCAAAAAACCCAAGGTGGACATGGAAGCCTGGGTTCAACACTCCACTGCATAGTCTCTCTGAGCGCCCCCCTCCTCTGTATGGTGACCCTCCCCCCACCCCGATAACTTCCCCCCCCACCCTCCCACCCCACATCTTTGTGCTGGTTAGACTAAAGCTTTTCAGGGTTTTTGTTTGTGTCTAAATGTAAAATGACGAACAGCAGATTCTCACAGTTTTTTTCTTTTTCTGTTTTTTTTTTGCGTCAACAAAAATAGCCTTTTGATCGACAGTAGGAGCCGTTGGGTGTTATAATATATAATATAGCGTTTGCTCACAGGATAGTTAAGTCAAGAGAAAAACAGAGTCACATTATTTTTTCTTAAACATTAAAAAGTAGTATAGTATCACCAGCCAGCTTCCCTCCTTTCCTACACCCTCCCTCATTCCTTTCCTTCTTCCCTCCCCTCGTCTGGTCTAGAAGCTGCTTGGCAGCCCCGGGGATTGTACATTGCTCGTGGTGGTTTTCCTCACATCATCCTTTTGCAAATGATTTCTTCAAGCATTTAACATTGTCCAGCTTTTTTTTTTTTTTTTTTAAATACACAAACACACACTTCTTATACAACACGCAAAAAAAAAAGAGAGAATAAATCAAATCAATCCCTTTCCTTCCCTCTCACCCTCCCTCCTCGATTTGGCATGATAATGTGTTCCAACATACACAGTTTCTGTACTTGACTGGGTTTTTGCATCTCCCCACACACTCACACTAACAGTAGATTCGACGAGACGGACACAGAGCGAGATTAAGCCGGAGACCAAAACAGTAACATTAATGAGGCGTTTTACAGAAGTTGCTTGTCCCTTCTCTAACAGCAGAGCGATGCGGCCTCCTGCTCCTGATCCGAGGTCAGTTTAAGTCCCATTATTGGTTAAGGTAAGGATACTGACGAGGGACAGAACTACTCCCGGTATCAGCGCTAGGAGAAATAGCATTGCCAAAAATCAGAATGAACGAAGTGTAAAATATATGCGGAAAGTAAATAAATAGACTGCTTGGAGTTCACTTGCCCCCGGACTTCCTGTCAGTTCTCGTTTTGCATTTCCCCTCCTGTAGTTAAGCTTAGGAGTCGGAGAGGAAGAGCTGATCCTGGGTCAGCCAGTGAAAAGGCAAGTATAACCCCGTGTCCCTGATAAAAACAACAAAGCCAGGATGAACCAGCCATTCAGAAGTCTCATTCCTGTTCCCAAGTTGCTACGGGCCAATAAGAACCCTCGATTCAGTCAAGCTCGAGAAAAGAGCGTCTCCACGGCAACGGTTGTCGTAACAACATGGGGCGTGGTCAAGAACAGTTGCCAAATACTGATTTAGATACATAAACAAAAAGCAAAATTTGACTTACTTGATATTTTTCCATGTTTGAGGCTGATCAGGAACCGGAGAAGGCAGATCGAGTCTCGGCAAAGTACATTTTATTTTTTTCAAAACCGTTTCAGCTACATTCAGGCTCGGTTCAGGCGGCGTGGCGAGCCAGCCCGGCGAACAGTGAGAGGTAAACCTGGAGAGGACGACCAAGCCCCTCTCTTGCTCCCTCACTGGGGGCCAACAAAGCACCATCTCCTCTAGTCACACTCACAGACACACACACACACACACACACACACACACACACACACACACTACCCTGTCACAATACTCAGACGCATCTTCGCCCTCAGACAGACCTGATAATCAACAAATACGCCCCCCCATCTCGGCTTTGCTCTCCGCTCGCTCGGCCTTTTCCTCTAATCCACCCAAGTGCAAAATCCAAGGCTCCTCAGTTCAATTTGTCAAATTAAGTTAACTCAAAGAATAACAAATATGGTTCAGATGTTCCACTTGACAGACAAACACAAATAAGATATATATGTATAGTTTAAGCAAAGAGATTCTGGAATAAGTAAACTAATCTTTTGTATGATTGAATTATTTGGTAGAGAGCAGTTCAATACTGGCACACACCACGGTCACATCTGGCTAATACTCGAGGTTCTGTCTCACTACGTAAGCTTTGAAGTTGTTAAAGATTCACGACTTAACTTAAAAAAACACAACTTAAGCCAACGTTTACTCGTACTTCTGAAATAAAAACCTATAGAGGGGACACGCGCACACAGGCTTTAACACAGAGCAATTACACGATGAAGAAATTAAGGTCCATGGCTTCGCTAATGCTGACTTCTTTCGCGCACTCTGAAGCTTTTTGATTTCCCCCGATAAGTGTGCATCATAGTTACGAAACAATCACTGGTAGATCGGTACATCTATTATTCACGTGTATTTAGTCGACAAACACCACTGGTGGATTTACATTCACGCCGCTCTCGCAACACGACCCTCCGATAGGACTAACATCTGCCGGTTCAGAGCCTTGTAACACACACATTCACACACACACAATTCAGGAACTTCAGATGAGTACCCCCCCCCCCCCCCTCCCCAACCCCAAAGGAAGAAAGAAACAAAACAGTACAACAATACAATCATATTCTATTTGTAAACAGGTAGAAGCCACTTGACTTGTTGTTGCATCTTCGGACACAATTAGGATCAAGGCAATGAAATGTGGACGACTTTTGCACTGTTAAAATATTATCTTCAACCAAACAAAATGATTTTTTTAAGCTTTTTCTTCTTTCCTTTTTTCAAAAACACCATTTGTGGCAATGAGAGCGATTAAAAAAACAAAAAAGCAAGATATAGTTTGCATTTTTGTTTTACTTAATGAAACATTTAAAACATTTTGTGAGAAAAAAAACAAAAACGCCTCTCAGTAGGCCGTGTGAGAGGCTACAGTATGCATAGATACAGATTCGCCTTTCTCTTGGTTTAGAAGTCTGACAAGACCGAGCATTTTCCACTGACAGTCACACACTCACACAATAAACACTCGCCACTTTTGATTTTTAACATCAGTGGACGAGTGGAGGAGAGAGGGAGCATTGGGATGTCTACAGCCCGTCCTCCACCCCCCCCCCCACATCAGGACCCCCCGTCCCTCAAGACAGCATATTGAAAGCAGTGTGTTGAGCTTCTCCAGCTTAAAGCAGTTATTTGGCAGAGAAAATAAAACGTACAGACCTATACATAGTTTCAGTGCTAGAAGTTGGATTTTCCTTTCCTACAAGGAGTAGTAGTTTCTTTTTTTAATTCACCTACAAGGGGGGGAAAACTGGCTTGATTTCCTGAGAACCATTGCTGGTTATTTAGCAGACAAAGAGGAATAGTTCAAATAACCAACGCCATGGCCAAAAACACTGATCCGAATTCCCAGAGTTACAAAGCATCGTCTTCATCCTCAAGAGTTTTTACTTTTTTTGTAGCTTTTTTTCTTTTCTTATTTTTTTCTCTCACTATTTTCTATTTTTCCATCTTCTCTTTAAAATGAAGAATGAACACACGTTCCGCCTCCTAAGTCTTGTAAACAAGAGGTTGCAGTGTGGCACCTCCAAAACATTGAAAGCCTATTCTGAAAGTGCTGTTTCCCCCCTGCCCACTAGGGGGCTAGTGGGAGGGCTTGCTAGATAGGCCCCGCCCCCTTACACTGGGTGGGCGGGGCTTGCTAGTCCCAGCTGCGGCTACAGTCCTTTGCACTGCAGAGCTCAACGTTCTTTAGTTTTAAAACAAAATTGGTGCAATACTTTTTAATGTCACTTTTACTATCACCAGATAATCCTCCTAAGTCAGCTTTTATTCTTCTTTAACTATCTGTTGATCTTGAACTCCACGACAACGCAGTAAGGTAGGCGTGCCAAGGCAGAGAGGAACGCACACATACTCATTCGCACACACACACACAAAGTACTTCCGCGCACATATGTGCACGTGCACGCGCATACGGTAAGGACCTCAATGAGTAAACAGCTACACTGGAAAAACGGGCTGCTCCCTCTATATTGCAGATTATATATACTGAGAAAAAACCACATTCAGTGCAAAGTTAAAAAGCTCATACTCCAACATTGTCAGCAAACAAAAAAAAGAAAACGTTAAAAATGAAAATAATTGGAATTCAAATAAACATGACGAATGAAACAAAAAATATATATATAATAATGAGCTCGATTTAAGCTTTTTTCGGTCTGAAAGAGCACTACCTGGAAGCAAATATCCATCCGTTCACATTATAGAATTGGCCTGCATGATTCAAGTATTCCGACTGATATGTTTTTGGGCTAAAACAAAGTGGACATATGTGCAGAGAGAGAAACGTAACTTGTTTTCCACAGGGGAGACCCCCCCCGCTTTGTTGGATTTCTTGTAAGTGAAAAAGAGTCCGACTAGTGCCATTGCTTTTTTTTTTAACTACTTTTTTTTTCTTTTTCTGCTGATTATTGATTATTCTCTACTGACCCTTCCCACAGCCTGTTTTGATTGGCAGGCGGTTCACATGGAGTCCCCTCCCCCTGACAGGTGATCCACTGGGAGGAAGGAGCTGATTGGAGAAGGGCTGCTGATCCTCCCCCCCTCGGTGCAGCTGGGATTCCCCCACAGGCTACTGGAATAGTTGGGCCCGCCCCAGAGGGAGGAGCTGTGGAGGTCGCTGCTGTTCCACTGGGTGGGCTCAGGAGCGCGGCTAGGGAACGGGTGAGACTGATCCATTCTGCTCTGAGAGGAACCGATGGCCTGCCAGCTGGAGGAGGGAGTGGCCAGTGACTGCCCTTGTGCAAAGAAACGGTTGATTTCCTCCTCGCTGGCAAACTCGGCCAGAATGGTAGTGTTCCCCAAAACACACCTGCAGAGACAGAGAGGGTCAGTGAGAGGGTCAGTGAGAGGGTCTGCTGATCCAATACATCCTGTGGCTGGACTCCACATTCAAACTATTATCCTGACTAAATCAGTGCATTAATGCAGTTTTTTTTTTTAAACACTGGAGCGTAGACAATTAAGTTATAGAAGTTTTTGTTTAGTGTGTCACCTTTCAACGTTCCATGCACACAAGATCGCAGGCTTAAAAACTAAGACGTCTACTGTCAATGCGTATCCATACTTCATTTTATTAGTTATCTATTCAGTCTCTCAAACAACGGTTAGTGATTGGCTTTGAAGAGATTGAAAAAAAAAAGGTCTTGTTAGTTTTCAAATTGTAATTATTGTTCAAATCCTGATAATCAGCTGATAATCTCAAACAGAAGGTTTGTATTCTCTACTTTCCTGTTTAGGTTAACTTAGTTCTCACTAGTCCTGGGTCTAATACAGGATGACTACTCAGGCACAGAAATGGAAAAGTGGAGTGTGTGTGTGTGTGTGAGTCCTTACATGTGCAGGCTCTTCTGGGCCTTAGCGGCCTCATCCTTGGAGCTGTAGCAGACCACAGCGTTACCGTGTGGCAGGTTGAGGTGGAATGTGATCAGAGGGCCGTGCTGCATGCACAAAGTCCTCAGGGTAGACCCGTCAATCTGAACGAAACACAAACAAACCGAAGGGGACAGATGTTCATGAACTGCTGACAAATATAATTCACAAACATTTCCTCTATTAGGTCGGTTTGTTGAATGATCGGAACACAGCAATTTTGGGCGCCTCTGGATGTGAAAGTACCATTTGCTTTTCTTTTAGACAATGTACCATGGCTCACAGTTGCTTTTACGAGTCGTCCTAGTTCCATCATCAGTGAAAAATACTAACAGAACTGTGCCGCACATGTTTGCCCGTGTACGTACAAACTATGAGGTAGAATTTAATTAAAAAGTAACACAGATTAGCTGATACATTTATGTACTTGTGTGTACCTGAGGTGTGAGATTTTTCAGAACGAGCCATTGGGATCTCCCTGAGCTGCTGCTGCTGCTGCTGATGCTGCTGCTATCGCCCCAACTGGAACCTGCAGATAGGAGCGGAAAGGGACGGGTTAAAGGTGTAGACGTAAAACATGGAGGAAATGACCATGTGCCATACTAAGAGGAGCAGTAAACCCTGCATCACGTGGCAGATGTAAAGTGTTCTTATGTATGGTTAGAGAGGTATTGAACAGAAGAGTTTGGCTTACGCACAACAACAGACTATTACATTACATTTAGCTGTAGGGGTGCAACAACTAATCGACTTAATCGATTAAAATCGATGACCAAATTAGTTGCCAACTAATTCGGTCGTCGATGACGTCGTCACGTGTGTTTTACGCGCCGTTAAGCTCCAACGTTATCGGTCTTTTTATCAGTACTGGAAACATTTAAAAAATATATGTCATATGTATTATTGCTACACAAACATTATCTCGCAGTCTTAGTGTCGCCAACTTGTTTCTAATATGCAAAAAGACAAACAAATGCGTCTATGGTCGGTGTATTTTCGACCTTTCCAATCCAGACGAGATCTCTCTCCCCGTCTGTGTGCGAGGGGGCGGGGCAGTTTACACACACTCGGCTGCTACATGCAGCAACACACGGCGGGGATGGTGGAGAGAAGCGCTCCAAGGTGTGGTTAAATGTTATCCGTCTTGAGGTGGACAACGCTCGTTGCCTAGAGTGTTTAGCATGTAAGGGCGGTAACACAAGCAATTTGTCTAAACATTTAGCAAAAGTGCACCACATTCAGACGGAGGAATGCACCGGGTTCGACTGTCTCTCTAGCAGCTCTGTAGCCCCATCCACGAGTAACTTTTCCACGTCAGGCATTATGTATGCTAGCATTAAACAAACATGGGTTAATGAATAGAGGTAACAGAGTTACTCTTTCTTTTGTTAAAGTTTCAGCTATTATGTTCACAATTCTGTCATCAGATTATTTAAAACGATTTGTTAAAACATTGTTGTTTCTTTTGATGTGAAATATTATTTATTTAATTTAAATAAAAAGCTATGTTAATTTTGTTCACAATGTGTTAAGTTAATTTAATAATATATGTATTTTTGAATCAAGTATTCATCTTTATTGTCTTCATTGTTAGTTTCCACATGCCTAAAACAACCTCAAGCTAAATCTAAAAGTTGATCGCTAAATAAGAGCGTTTGAGAAATTGTGCAAGGCATACAGCAGGGATCACCAACTACATTTGTCCAAGGGCCAAAATGTATCCAATAGATACTATCGCGGGCCAGCGGGGGGGCATGAATACATGCTCTGAAAGTAATCAAAATACAGTTACGTGTCTTAAAAACGTGTTCAGGTTACTTTTAGAATACTTTTGAAATACTTTCTTTTTCCATAACAGATGGGTATGTTTTGGTAAACAGGAGACACTTGTTTTACTGTTTTAATGGCTTATCAAGAACTCAAACACAACATCTTGGTGTCATTCTGACAGCTCTCTCATCTGCACCCCACATAACATAACCCGGACTGCATTCTCCTACTGTAAACCTTTCCTTAGAATATGTTATGAATTGTAAGGTGTCCTTGGGTGCTTTGAAAGGCGCCCCTAAATAGAATGAATTATCATTATTATTTATTATTATTATTATTATTATTATCTGAAACGATGTAATAACTTTTAAAACTGTTTCCAGTCACTTGCCCCATGCATTCAGCAGCAGCAGGCCATTCACTTTGATTTTATCCCGTTATAAATGTCATAATTTCGACAATAAAGAAATGCTACATCAACGTTATCTTACACATTTTATCTAACCATCTCCGTTTCTAACTTTCAATATATTTTAAAAGAGATCTCTCTCTCTCATCTGCGTGCGGGGGCGGGCCTCACAGACACGCTGCATCTCTCTCTCTCACAGACAAGCTGCAGGGCTGTGCAGTGTGCACACAGTTCTGCCGGTAATGAATATTACATTTTGTGAGGAAACTTTTCTACCAATAATTCCAATAAGTATTCCAAAATGTATTCACTTCAGGTTTACGAAAGTAACTGTAATCAGATTACTCGTTTGTCAAATGTAACGCCAGCTGAATACAGTTAGCCTACTTGATTTTTGTATTCTGATTACGTAACATCGTTACATATTCCGTTACAACCCAACCCTGCTTCTAGGCTACTGTCCCGCAGCTCCTGCCTCTCTGTTGCCGGGCTGCTGCTGTGGTGCAGAGCGCACAAAGCAGACTCTTCACAACGAAGGCTCACTTTTTCTTCTTCAAGGAAGGGAAGGTTTCGCAGTAGCAGTCTACTGTCCCGCAGCTGCTGCCTCTCTGTTGGACTCCGGTACTGCACCTTACTCACGAGACGTTGTAAAAATAAAAATGGGTGGGGGGCGAACGCAGTAACCACTCCGCCAACGCCACAGTCACCCCCGTCTGCGGGCCGGATGAGAATGTCTGGCGGGCCGGATGTGGCCCGCGGGCCGCCAGTTGGTGGTCACTGGCATACAGTAATAGTCAGAATAGTCGATTAATCGTTTCATTCATCGATAGATTAATCGATTATCAAATTAGTCGTTTGTTGCAGCCCTGTTTAGCCAACGCTTTTATCCAAAGCGACTTACAATAAGTGCGTTCGACCAACAAAATACAAACTTGAAGAGCTAAAACATTTCAAGTGCTACTCAACTACTACTATAGCAGTTATAGCTACTCGACTATAACACCCCTTGTTGTTAAATACCAACCAACTTATGTGCAATCTAACTTGTTTTTGGATCTCTAATACTTTGGTATGCACGCTTGTTAGACATTAAGCTGTCTTTGGCTCTTTTCTGCTGTAACACTGTAAATGTCCCCTCTGTGGGACTAGTAAAGATATTCCGATTCACAAAAGCAATGCAAAAACGTTGACGCATTTCTTTTTAAATGTTCTGCCATTGATGGTTTCCACCTGATTAAATGTACTTAGTTATTGACCCCTGGTAGTGTGCATGAGCTCTCACCAGGTGTGTATCTGGACTCTGTGGAGCCCCACCCCCCCAGCCTCAGGGAAGAGCTGTCCCAGCCGGAGGAGGCGGAGCTGGGCTTCTGGCTGGTGAGGCCGGGTGGAGGTCTGGAAGGAGCCGCCACAGCCAGCGCCTTGGGGGGCAGGGGGACCTTCCACAGCTCGTGGGCCAGGGAGGAGTTGGACACAGAACCGCCGCCGGGAGACCACTTCGACTCACTGGGTCTGGCTGCAGGGAGAGAGGGCCAAAGGGGATCAGTTTCACAAAACATCTTTCTTTTTAAAGGGTCCCCTATTATTCTGTTTTTCCTCATTATGTTATAGTTCTCAGATGTATACAAAACCTGTTTGGCTCCAAACACCAAACGGATCATTGTAGCATTACCCATAATCCCCTCTGTTTCAGCCCTGTTTCAAAAGTGCTGATTCTCTGTCTGTGACTTTAGATGAAAATAAGGAGCCCCTCCCCACGCCCCTCTGAGAGAGATTTGGTTAAAAAGAACTCAATGGTGCTCTAGGAGGAGATTCAGGTGATAAGGGGGGGGGGTATTACCTTGGTTGGTGATTGGCTAATGGTCACACAAGCCAAAACTCTATATGACATCATAAAGTGGCCAAAATCTGATCAGCTCATTTTCAGACAGGTTTTTATAGAAATGGATCAAAAAGAGAGAGAATCTTTTCCCTGAAACTTTCAGAATCTCTTTCCACAGAGGGGACACATGTTGATGTAGAAGAGACAAGAAGAAGAGGGGACACATGTTGATGTAGAAGAGACATGAAGAAGAGGGGACACATGTTGATGTAGAAGAGACAAGAAGAAGAGGGGACACATGTTGATGTAGAAGAGACATGAAGAAGTGGATTTTGTATAATAGGTGACCTTTAAATGAGTCTAACATGGCTACAGTGTCAAGGTGAAGGGACTCGTATCCATTGTGACTCACTAGGGATATTTTAGTGTTTTCCAATCACTTTTGCTGAGTTAATGCAAATGGCATACATTTGAGTTCTGTTAGTTCTTTTTTTAATATTTAACTCAGTTCCTATTTTAAGTCCATAAATATTTTCCAACATATTGAGCCATTTTCATAGGTTTGCAGCAGTTTTTTTTTTAATGTTACATTTTTGCCTTCAAACGATAGAGAAACGTTGTGAAGGACTGCCAAAGGTCAGCTAGACGCGCTCATAAAAAGTGAAATACAGTTGAATCTCTACATATCATATTTACATGTATAGAGACTTTTTGCACTAATTTTTATTTTGTATTTTAATATATGTTGGATTGTTGGAGGAGCTCAGGTCAGAAGAATTGCATTGCCATTTCTACACTGTAGCTTTGTGCATATGACAATAAAACCATTGAATCTCCAAATTTCAAACGATCCCTGCCATTTTTGATTTGACGAGATCTTTTCCCTTTTCCTAATGATTATTTTGCCTGGGGGGGGGGAGAGAGAGAGAGACAATGGAAAAAGCTGTATTACAGGAAGTAAAGCATACCTGAAGTGCTTTGTGCTGTACTGGTGAGGGAACCGCTGTGGCTGGAGGCACGAATGGATGACCAGGCACTGTTAGAAGGCATCGTGGTGTTCTGTGATGAGGATGGCCCTGCGAGACAGAGAGGGGAAAGTTAGCACCTCTGAAGACATAACAACAACATGTATGGTTTATAAACACTTTACAATTTCATTATCTTTTTAAAAGGTAGAGAGAAAATCACATTTTTTTTCAAGTCAGGCAAATAAGGCTGGACACAATTGCTTGGATCTGGCTTAAATACAATCTGCAGGTGAACGCTTTTATCTCAAACAGCAAAACAGACTGTTAGCTTGAAAGAAGCTTTCTTAACGTTTCGGACATTGTTTAATGCTAATGAAAGGAGAGAGAAGTAGATAAAAGATGAAATAAAGAGATATTAAATTGGTATTCTGTATTGAAACTAGGGCTGCACGATATTGGAAAAAACTGACATTGCGATGTTTCCCCCCCCTGCGATATATATTGTGATATGAAAAAATACAGGAATTGTCCGCAAACCATCCTTTCTTGAACTTAAATGATACAATTGGTATTTTTTTAACTATATTTAACCGGATGAAGGATTTTAGTCATGGACTTCTGGATCTTAAGTTATCAGAGCAACAAGCTGAGCTAGCTCGGTTATCCTGCTGTGATCTGATCAAGAATAGTTGTGATTGGTGAAATGTAATAAAACGAAAAACAAAATAAAAAGCACTTATAAACTAATAAAGGACTGGCTGATCTAAAGCCAGTTGAGAAGCACTTCAAATGTTTTGTCTATGAAACCTGATGTACTATATGATTCTGTTTTCTTCAAGTTTGTATCTTCTTGGTCGAATGCACTTATTGGAAGTCGCTTTGGATAAAAGCTGCATGTCACTCACTCAAGTACCCCTGACATGAGAGCCGCGAGTTTTCCTTTTGTAGCAAGTAGCAAAATAATTGTAACATGACGTGTTTGAGTTAATTTGCCTACTTGAAATCGCATGTCCTGCGATGTGAATATTACGTCACGACACGATATATCGTGCAGTCCTAATTGAAACTTAACCCTACTTTGTGTTCATATCCGTCTTTCTGTTGTGTGTGACCTACCGTTGTTCCTGTCCCTGAGGTGGTCTGTGTCGCGGACGGTGTTGATGGAGAGGTTGTTGATGACACTGCCGGGGGTCACATAGGGGTCGGTCTCAGGGTCAATGTTGGGGTAACCTTTCCAGGGCTCCCCGGGTCGGAACTCTGCAACAAAAAAAACACAGACGGGGATTAGAACATGTCAACGGGAACACTTTGTTTTATTTGTTTGGTCCTAGAAAAGCCTGTGTGTTGTACCTGGGGGCCAGGTGACAGTGTTTCCAGGGGGCAGGGGGGAGTTGGCACGGGGTGGCCAGCCATCTCCCACCGAGCCCATTGATTGGCCGGGAGGACTCAGGGGAGACGGGCCAGGAGACAGGAAGTTATAGAAGGGAGAGTCCTCCAGACGCAGCCCAGACGACATAGCACCTGAGGGCAGAAACAAAGACATAGATCAGGACACAGACAGACACACTACAACTCATTGGTTTGGTTATTCATATCAGAAATCTTTATTCCTCCCAGGGGGAAAATGTTTTTATGACAGTTTACATTAAGTGCATAACTAATATTTGACTGAAATGTATTTTAGTGTTTAATGCTTTGAATCCAAACACCTTTTTGCCAAATTGCACCTCGAGTTTGTCGGGCAACTTTGTTTGCAATTGTTTCTACCCCAGAAGTTAAAGATCCCCTCCAATAGATAGACCAGCCCCCATAAAAAGAACTCTAATTGCACTATCAATAACAAAACAAAGTTTTTTCTGTACCAGATTTGCTGTCCTGCTCCAGAGGGTCAGTAGACCAAAGTTTCTTCATTCTGGACTGGGGCGGCTCTTTGTAGCACACAGCTCCGCCGCCACTACCTCCACCAACACCCATGTCCAGGGGTACATTCATGTTAGAGTTCAAGCCTGAAAACAGAAAGGAGACAAGAAATTCAGTCTCTCCATATTTAAAACATAAAGAGTACAAAATAAAGGTAAATCAAGTCAAATATCGACTCCTCAATCAGGGGATATATACTGATTTAAAATGTTGCACTTATGATCAGCTAACGTACTTAAAGGGAAGTTGTTGAAGGATCCAAGAGAAGAAGCATCCTTCTGCATGTCAGGGGCATTGTGGGACATGTAGTTATCCATGTAGGGTTTGTGTGGTGGAGGCGGTTTCATCATGGAGGGGTCCAGGTGGCGAGGCGGCTGCATCATCGACGGAGACGAACCAATAGGACGAGTCTAAGGACAGGAAGTAAGGAAGTCAGACAAAACCAATACAAAAGAAAACATTGAGACACTTCTGGTTCATGAAATAAAATTGATTAAATGTTGGTTTTAATGAAGCAGCATTTTTAAACAAACACACACCTGTTCATTGGGTCGTCCCACAGGCATGGGTCTATGGCTCTGAGCTTTCTGCTGCTGCTGCTGCTGCTGCTGCTGCTGCTGGAGGAGAAGACGCTGCAGACCAACGAAAAAGGAACATGTTAATACGAGCAGTTTGCTGATCTTTCTGCATCTCTGGTTTGGTTTAAGTATGTTTTGTTCAGCAAGATAATATCCGTATCTATATCAACACCAATTTTAATTGTTGAAGTTTTAACACATTTCGGTGTTTTTGGACTCCTTTCTGAGTCACTCTATACTGCGAGGCAATATTTCACAAGGCTCACGGCTGTGTGTATTTGAGTGTGAACATGTTTGTGGTCATGTTTGTGTGGCTCTACCTGTAACTGGTTGATCTGGCTGAGCTGTGACAGCTGGTTGAGCTGGGAGAGTTGGTTGAGCACAGCGACCTGCTGAGGGCCGAACAGAGGGTTCAGACCTCCATTACCTCCCGGGTACTTCAACAGGGATGGAGGCACCTGAGCACAAAACAACATATTTGTTCATACACTTTTTCACCAATGATTTTCAATGACTTTCCATGTCTTCTCCATGACCTTTGCCTAATAACTCAGCGGTACCACTGAAAATGGTTTATTTGAACATGGAACAGGAAAATAAGGTCTGCATATGAAACATGTTATGCCTCTCTAAAACAAATCAAATAGGCTTACTAGCTTCTACAGGCTGAAGCAACTCAAATCTCTCATGTGTTGATCGATGGAAACATCTCAACACCCATTTGAAACAGAACTGTAAGCAGATTTACTTTTTCTTTATGGATATTTTACAAATCACTCTCCTTTCAAACTGTATTCTTGTTTATTAATAACAACTTTTTTTTACTATCATATAGTATTTTATACCTGTTTACTTTATTCTCTTATTTTTTGATAACTATAATGATCATATAAAGATGTGCCTTTACCTCACTGGTTGGAGAAAAAGCTTCTTATATTCGTTAGCATAGCTAGCTAACCAGATGCTAATAACAACAAAGTTATTGACTGTATGATCACTATGACAGATGAACAGATCGCCTCTGGGCTTTGAACTAAAGACACAGCCACGCAACAACTGCGGCATGTGTACGGCTCCTTATGGGTACAGCTTGGAAGTGCCGGAGCGACGTTATGGTGCTCTCTGTCAGAACTGCACCCCTGTCAGAGGAGACATGTACCACGTGATGACACGTTAGGCTCGTGTTGTGTTCAAGGACCCTGACCTTGGCCAGGAAAAACAGGCACTCGCTTTGTTTAATTTGTTTGCGATCTAGATTTCTTTAACTTTTTTGCGTGTTTATAAATTACCTCGAGGGCCGTACCAAATGGTCTCGCGGGCCATATACGGCCCGGGGGCCGAAGGTTCCCCACCCCTGCTATACGATATTTATTATCATTATAGTATTACTATTTCGGCTATTAGATAAAATGTAAATTATATTTGATGCAACTTTAGTTACATTTCCATGACTTTTCCAAAACTTTGGGAAAGATATTGTTTTCCATAACTTTTCCAGGACCTGGAATTAGCATTTTGAATTTCCATGACTTTTCCAGGTTTTTAATGACCGTTTAAATGTATTTATATATTCACATTTTTGGATAAAACACAAATCAAACCATGGACAACATTTGAACTAATGAGCAGTAGATGCAATGCTATCTTAGAGAAAGCAGGTATGGGGTTTTACCTGAGGGGGCAGGATGGGTGGAGGCACTTGGTTGCGGAGGTTGGGTTGCGGGGGGATCTGCGACTGGGGGCCGCCTCGGCCCTGTGCTACGCTGCTGCCACCCATCATAGGGTTTACATTCTGAGAAGGGAGACAACACACACAAGCAGAAGGTCAAACAACTTGCAAACACTGAAAAACCAGAATCAGAATACTTTGTTGTTTTGTGTCTTTGTGAACAAAGGTTTCCAAGAAATTAAATATGAATTGTCAGATAAATGTGTGAACCCACTAGAATACCATTGTGGAGTCTGAGGCTGAAGACCCATAAAACCAACACCCTGTTCCTCCTGCCACACTCACCTGCCGAGCGCCCACAGGACTCAAGTGGGCGGGAGATGGCCCAGATTCGAGGCAGGTGAAAGGCTGAGCAGAATTGGAAGAGGAAAAGCTCATGCTTTGATTGGAGGAGAGCTCGTCAGGAGCCACGTTATTGTAAGCAGAGGGGGAAACGGACAGCTGCAGAAGCAAGCCCAGGCGCACAGCAGACGAACAGCAAGCACAGAGGGACAGGAAGCAGGTCAGCAGCCAGAGAAGTGTAGAGAGGGAAGGAGAAAAGGAGGAAGAGAATTAATTTTGCAGAAGAAAAAGAGAGAGAAGGCAGGAGGAAGGGATGACAGTGGGAAAAGAATAATGAGGAGGTGGCACCAAAAAGACAGATAAGATAAGAGACAAGCAGCTCTAATGGCGCTTTTCCAGCACGCAGCACGGTTTAAGCTTTATTTTGATTTTCAACTAGGGGTAGTTCCGGCTCAGGGCTACTTTTTCACCTTTTTTCTGGCCTTCCAGAATCGAGGTTCTTACCAGGCCAACAACCGGGCTGAATATGCTAAACTAGTGACGTAAACACTCTCCACTGCTGAATGGTCAGAGAGAATCGCTGGCAAGGGGGCTACAACTACAACAAAATGAACATATTTTACCATATGTTTCAAAATGATGCTGAAGTAACAACATACTGATACCGGTCTGCAGACGGCAGGCGAAAAACCTTTTAAAATGCGTGTTTTTCTGAATGGAGATCGGATCGATCAGGCTAAGCTAACGTTGTATATGTTCCGTCCACAGTCACAACAACGGCCTACAGACATAAATAAACCAGTGACTGTATTCGCCATGACAGACAGTCTGTGGTTTGTACTTGTTTAACTTTTGTCTAGTTTCTGAACAGATATGAGGAGCTCTGAGTGCTAACTGCTGATGTTTTGTGGTTCGCATTGAAGATGACGTCACGGCAGTTTTACGCAGCGTCGCTCCACCCGCCGAACAGCCAATACAGTGTGTTACTATAGTTACTACCCCAGTTCCTAAACTGTAATGGAAACGCAGCATAAAGTGAGCCAGGCCTACCAAGGCCTAACCATACCATACTAAGCCGTGCGAGGCCCTGCTGTGGAAAAGCGCCATCAGAGGAAGAAGAGAAGCAAGCCAAACAAACCTAGGGCAGCTATTTAAGGGGATGACTCCGTTGTATAATTACAAATCACTTGTAAAAGTTCCTTTTTTTTATAAAAATCAAGCATATTTAATTTGCTGTTATCGATTAGAAATGATATATTTTTAATAAGAAATCCTAATTATGAGATACAACATGCTAACATCCCTTTCTGTAGTCCACAATGCAGTACGTGAGAACCCCCACTGGGGGGCAGCACAGGGCTGAGAGACGGCAGAGAGACTGGCTACCTTAAGATCACCACAATGGCAGAGAGTATTATTGAACCTTTAACTGGTAAAGATACTTTTACGTAGTAGTTCAAAATAGCTAGATTTTGCAAAAAAGTGTGCACATTTTGGTTCTTGACTGCAGTTAAAATAAAGTTGTCTGTTTATTATTTTAATTATTTAAGGTTTGTTTCCTTGTTTAAATACATACAAAGGAGTTTGTATCTTCATGGTTGAATGCACTTATTGTAAGTTGCTTTGAATACAATTGTTCGCTAAATGTATCTAATGTAGAGCATATTTACAACTCATTCATCCCCCTTTTGTATTTGAGCTTGGTGAATCACAGCTGATGTGTTCCTGAGATCTTTACCCCCAGCCCCATTCGTACACCACGGTAACTTTGATGTTTCTGCATACCTTGTCATAGTAAGAGCTGCGGTCCATGGGAGAGTCCTTGTGGAGCTGGTGGCGAGACCCGGGGTTCTTCCCCATCCCTCCGTTGTAGTCTCCCATGCCGCCCATGTCCATACGCTTGTCCTGCACCATGCCTGCTCCCGTCTTCATGGAGTCGTCAGGAGAGTCTCTCTGCATGACGGGAAAATGGATTCGAAAAGACCAAAGATGAATAAAATTGCTGCATATTAACAAGGTTGGTTGCAACCGTTGCTTAAAAAATATTTTAACAGCCATTTGTATTAATATATGCTGAATGTAAAAGTAAATGAGAGGCAACAGAAGAATCATTAGAAACAGGACATACAGAGAAGTTCATGCTGTTGAACTGGTTGACGAACGGCCTCATCCAGGGCTCATCCTGTTTGCTGACTGGTTTGTTCATCTGAAACGTAGTAAGACAAAAGACCAACGGTTAAACTGGCTGCTAATGCTTCCAATGTCTTCAAGTGTTTCCGAAGGGGAAAAATATATGATAATTTCAGAAACAAAATAAAATCCATTCTGCAAAATAAAGACGACGGCTACAATTACTTTACAAATGATGTGCTTTGCTATTTAATATCAGGTGTTCTGTGAGAGTAAGGATTTATGTTTTCATGCTACAAACGCGCTAATTCGATGTCAACGTACCTTGCTGGACACTTTATGCTTGTAACTCCAGGTGTTTTGGTCGTGGGATCTGTTGTCCTGTTGGCTGTTGCTCCACATGCCGATCTCCACCTCCTCTTCCTGGTCCCAGCTGTTGCCCTCCCCCCCTCCCCAGGTCTCCATGGGCTTGGGACCTGGAGCTACTAAGAAGGAAAGGACAGAGGAAGAAAGTGAACACCAACGAGAGATTGTAAACGTTGCTGTTGGAAAACTAAAAAGATGGAGAACTGGCAACTGTAATAGAAATACTTCATGACTCCAAATAAATGATGTGTGCTCCTACCAGGCTTGTGCTGTCCGCTCCATCCAGGCGCAGCGGAGTCTCTCTTATCTCGGCCGGGCTCCTCCCAGGTGGAGTTGGTCTCCATGGGTTTCCCCCAGGCAGACGTCCCGTTGTCCACTTTTACAGGTGGAGGAGCGGGAGGCTCCCACGTCGAGGACTCCTTCTTCTTGGCGTACGGCTCACCCCAACCTGGTGGAGAAGAGGGCAGTACCCGTTAGAAGGACGATACACTCTCTGTGGTTTTCATTTAAATGTTTTATCATTGTTGAAGACTTAAACCAGAAGGTAGCAAAGCTAAAATAACAACCAAAATAAAAGCAAAAAACGTTTTGATCATATTTTTTTTATAAAACTTGTCATTATTGAAAAAATGCCACATATCAGGGTTTCCGCTAGGATTTTTTCTTGCCGGTCAAATGTCCGGAAATAATTTATTTTACCGGAGAAATTTGAAACTTACCGGTCATGTTTCAATAAGAATAATAAGAATTGTGTAGCAGAGTTTCCGTTAGCAGGTAATTAACGGACTATGACCGGCTGATGTTTAAAATTCAGTTAATGGGGCGTATTTTTATATTGCTTCAGTTTATAATCGTAACTGATCGAAAAGTTCTGATTAATTTTTCAATAAATGATATTGATGCCCTTCCACAAACAACATAATTATTACATTCAAACAAACTACTTGTAGTAGATAAAGTACATTATTCAAAAGTTTACATTAACTTTGAATAATAACACGGGAGAAACGGAGCATCTCTTTTCTCCTCTCCCTCCCTCTCTCTCCTGACAGCCCGTCAGTTTCTCATGCAGCTCGATACATTACATGTTACACTAAACATGCTGACTGCAGTGGGACTCGAACTTGCTATCCTATGATTCGAAGATCAGCGCATTAACCCACTGCACCACACGCTAAACAGTGGGCGGGGCTACAGGTGATCATGCAGAGCTGCGTGTCTCTGTCAGACTCAGCAGCTGATCTCTGATCTCTCTCTCGCGTCCGGTTATACTTCACTCGCGTTTATGTCCATATCGATCAGAAGCAGCTCTCCTGATCGGCCTATAGAGAGCACCGATCGAACTATAAAGAGTGAATATCGGCCGACAATGACCGGCGGTCAATCGATCGGAGCATCCCTACGCACGCAGGTTTTGAATTTACCGGGTTTTAGCTGGTAACATTGATTAAAAACCGGTAAATTCAAAACCTGCCGGTCAAAATGTCCGGTAATAATTAGGGATGCTCCGGCTGGTCTAATTACCGGCTAACGGAAACCCTGATAATATATATACGATTATGGTGCTAATTCTTAACATTATCTGTAAAACCAATTTGTTTTGTTAAACCTGCAGGCTGGGATATCATTGCAGCTCCATTATACTTTATTAAATTGTCTTTTTTAAATCATGTTTAGCCAAATATTGTCCTTCCTGCGATTTGAACATTGTACTAGTCCATATTGCGATTTACATAGCATTTGCATTTATTTTGCAGACCCACTCCACACATCTCATTAACAATGCTGCTGCAAGTTGACATCGTTTGTTTCCTGCTGGAATCAGAGAACAGAGCCCTGCTCCTGTCTCTGGGGAACACAGCGTTAACTTGTTTATATATAAGTGTTGTTTACCAACTCTTGTGTGTGCACGGACCCCTGTGCACCCTAAAAATGTGCGCGTTAGAAAGTCTCCCGTTTCAGCTGACAACTCAGACGTGCTACAGAAGGCATTTCGGGAGATGCCAGGGATACCTCCCCGTAAAAATAGGACATATCATGGGGCTGCCTCAGGCTCCAGTGTCCCTCATGTGACCGGGCATGCTCCAACAACAAGTACTCGCACATGACAACAGTAGCACACTTGCTATACTCTTTAAACAGGAGTACGTACGCGTTTGTACAGATGCAAACACACATCAATAGATAAACAGTAACCTTAAACTGAAGTTGTAAAGACTTTAAAAAATATTATTTCTAAAAGAATCGATGTTCAAGTACAATTTTACATTTGTTTAAATTCTTTTCTCTAGTAACACATCTGTAAATACATATAAAATGTTATCATCCTAATTTTCCTTACATATTTTTCTATTAAAGGATAGTGTGTTTTTCTTCATTTTTTTTACATTTAATTTTTAAAATTGTAAATCTACATCCTGGTCCTTTCTCTCGTTACAGTCGCTAGCTACTCTGCCCCACCCTTCCCAGTTTGCTGCTCCAGTTAGCTCACTCGACAGCAACCCCAAATCCCCTTTCTCAACCCACTTCTACAGAATCGCTGTCTTACTCATTTTACTCTTCCCCGTCTTACACTGGAACTACTCCTATAACCAAGACCACCTCCTCTGCTGCTCATTGCTCCCCTTTTTATCAAACCAAACAAAAGGCAGTTCCTACAGCAAGCCCGAATTGGCGGGTGAAAGAGGAAAAAAAGGGAGGTGGAAAAAACGAGAAGAGAAAAATCGATGCTCTTAGCATTCCAAAGGGATGACTCAACCAGCTTTACAAAGAGCCTTCAACATAGACAACACCGTAGGGAGATGGCGGAGAGTGTCTGTACGAGATTGTTTTCTCTCCATGTACTGTGCAGATTGTATATGCTATTGAATACATATCTGAATCCACACGTTCTAATTGTTTGTACTGTCCAAATCCTTTTAAAACCAGCTGTCTCAAAAAGAGAGTGGGTGGAAATTGGGAATTTTTATTCTATTCAAGGCTGCACCATTTAGACACTCGTACCATTTCAGATACTCGCTGATGTCCTAGTATTTTTACATGAATCTCAATGTTGCTCAAAGTAAAACATTTGTAATCAGCATGCTAATCCACCCACAGTCAGTGCATGTTATCTGAAGTGTGCATTTGAGAGTGTGCAAAACTAAGGAAGCAATTGAAAGGCTGTCATTCAAGTGTGCAGCGATGAAAGTATCCCTGCAGGCTAACAACCACTGAAACGTGTAATGACAAAACATTTGGTAATTTGGCTGCAACATCTAGTCGGGGAAAAACACGAGAAGGGGTCTGGCTCAGCCATTTTAGAATAGTACACAATGGGTGTAAAAATGTTGTGCGTAACACCACAACTTTGTCATTTCATAGTTGTGTTAACGATTGAAGCTAGGGAGTTTAAGTTTTGATTATTCAATACCTTTTATTATATGTAACGCATAGATTAATAATGCATATGGATACAAATAACAGCTGATTCATTTGGCTTCATTTGTTTGTTTGTTTGTTTGTTTGTTTATTTATTTATTTAAAGGACAGTGCACATTAATTGACATTGCTGTAAATGAGCCAGTATTAGCCAGCAGGCTAATTTTCAACTGTTGTCCTTGGCAAGATGTTAAATGACCACAACAAGACTAGAAAATAAAAACATAATTAAATAGAGTACAGCAGACAGCATCAGTACAACATAAATAAATAGCAGTACAAGTTCATCTGGCTTCTACCTGCGCCTTGTCAAACATACAGGTGTGAACTGTACGTGCCTTCAAAATCTGTGCATACATATTTAAACTTACTATTACAGCTTTTGTCCTGGGCCATAGGCTGCACCACGGGCGGAGGAGGATGCATGACGCTGCGAGGTGGGTGGGGCTGGTGCTGAGGGGGCTGACTCGCAGCCTCATGCTCTGATTGTCTGGTCTTGCTCCACATGTTGCCAGCTCCAACGCCGTGTTTAGCGGCTGGGAAGAGAGTTAAATCAAGTTTGAGTCATCAAGTCAATAAGAGGTTCGAATTTTGAATGATTTAGACTCTGCAAAGCAGTTTTTGAAGGGATTCCTAGTGTGCTCAGTGCTTACCTGGTTCTCCCCAAGCTGCTGTCCCATCATCGATCTCATTCCTTCTGCGAACAGACTCAGGAGAAGGCTCTTCCCACCCAGATGAAGTTTCCTCCTTCTGAACTGCTGCGGGAATTGGGCCTCCTTGCCAGCCTGGTGGAAGAAAACACAAAAAGTGAGCCATCAATTGCGTGTCCTCCCACTTAGGAATTCTGTTTTGGTGCCCTATGGCCTTTTCTAAAGATTTGTTTTAACATAGTATGCATTTCTCAAATGTACATCTCAACATTTTCAGTCTTCTTTAAATGTTGTTGTCCATTTAGTATCAACTTACATTGTATGACTTGAAAGGTCCGTAAACTATACATAAACTAAACAGGCATATTTAGACTTGCTTATAAACAAAAAGATAGGATTCTTGATTTAAAAAGAGATTCTGATTGGATGAATACTCCAGATAAGTACCTGCGGGCTTGGTGGGAGGTGGATTGCCTCGGGACATGTTGGCTTCAGGAGCTTTCCCCCACTCGTTGGCGGGCTTTGGATTGTGCTCACCCCAGTTCTGGTTGTTCTTTGCGGGCTCGACCCAGCCCTGGCTGTGACCCTGAGGGTTGGGTTTCTGAGGGTTTGAGTCGCTCCAGTTAGAGCCTGGGTTCTGGGTGCTCCGTTCTGGAGTATTTGATCCTCCGCCGCCCGCCCAGGTGTTGCCGCCGCTGCTGGTGTTGGTTCGGCTCTGGTCGCTCCAACATCCGGAGCCTGAGCGGTTGCTGTCGCTATCCCTCTCCCGCCCCTCCCAGTGGTTGTTGTTGCCCCCTGCTCTGGGTCCATCTCCACCGTGACCCCAGCCCTCCCTTCCATGTCCACTCTGCGAACTCCAGCCTTGCTGCTGCGGTTTGGGCGCATTAGTCCAGGTATTGGATCTAACAATTAAATAAAAAAAGATCAGTTACTCAATTAGGCGTCACATTAAACTTGCTTCAAACTATATTTCTGTGTTGTTCAAATCAGTATTTCTGAAATGTACAATCATCAATTACCTGTCGTCTTTGTTGGTGTTATTGCTCCAAGTGTTACTGTTGTTGTTGCCACCCTTGTAGCCGGATCCATCGTTCCAGCTGCTCTGCCCACCTCCTCCGTTTGCTGGGGCTTTATTGTCCCAACTAGAGTTTTGTCGCTCGCCCCAGCCAGAGCCTCCTGGACCTGGACCTGAGTTGCCCGGCCCACCACCCCAACCTGCAAGTAAACCAAAAGGGGAGTCAATCTTTTGACGACTTTTTTGTGTGCAATTGTGGTCTTACTTTAATGTTTGTTAAGATCTATAAAATATATCCACACAAAAGTTTAATTATCATGATTTTCCTACCTCCGGAGGTCTGGGAGGGAGCTGCCGGTGTTGCTGTGCCCCATCCGGGGCCTCCGCTGCTTTGCTTTCTTTCGTCACCTCTAGGAACTTGTCTATTAACGGGAGAGTTGACATCCCAGGAGGTGTTCTGTCGAACGGGTGTCTGTCCCCATCCAGTGTTGGAAAGGACTCTCGGGTCCACGTCGACCGGGGGCACAGCCGATACTACTGGCCCAGGAGGGATAACCGTTCTGTGGATTCCCCCTTTTGACTGGTCTCTGTTGGCGCTGGATCGGCCTGCGGAGCTCTCTCCGC
Source organism: Harpagifer antarcticus (assembly GCA_902827135.1). Taxonomy (NCBI): domain Eukaryota; kingdom Metazoa; phylum Chordata; class Actinopteri; order Perciformes; family Harpagiferidae; genus Harpagifer; species Harpagifer antarcticus. The sequence goes on along the minus strand of CADEHL010001196.1, from coordinate 946,737 downwards.
TTCCCTCACTTCCTCCAGAGTGGCCCCAGCCTCCAGTGACGCTCCCTAAGGCGTGACTTCCTCCTACTCCTACTCCCCCTCCTACTCCTCCTCCTACTCCTACTCCCATGGCGTCATCCTCCAAGCTCTTCCAGCCATTGTTGGCAGAGCTTCCTTTATGACTTCCAGCATCTGATTGGTTGATACCAGGAGCTGTCGTTCCCCATTCTCCATTCGGCATCTTGTTGTTGGATGTGGTAGAGGACGATGAGGAAGAGGAAGAAGACGCACTGCTCCCCCAGGGCCGGGGTATTCCTGCTGGAGGGCCCATCGTAGTTTGGTTCCCATTTCCTGGCGTTTGGCCTGCAGAGCCTTGGATTTGATTACCCCAGGAGTTGCTCTGAGGCTGGTTTGGGTTATTGGCAGGCCCCTGGTCCCAGTGCGGGGCCCCAGTGTTATTGTGGTTATTATTACTCTTGTAAGCAGCAGTAGAGGATATTTGGGGGTTCCCGGCCTGCATTAAGGCAGGGTTTTGTGGGTTCACAGTGTCTACATTTAGGGGGCCCTTTTCACCAGGGTAGGTAGTTGCGCCCCAAGGCGTACCGAAGGTCCCAGGACCTCCCAGCTCTCCTTTGGGGTGCTGGGAGGCTGATATGGGGTTTCCATTCGCCAGCGGACCCACGTTCCCTCCTCCAATAGAGCCCCAGGAACAATCCCCGCTGAGTTGGGGTGAGGCTGTAGAGTTTGGTGGACTAGAGGTCATTGTGGCGTTAGTAGTAGTAGTAGTAGTAGTAGTATTCATCATAGTGTTATTTGGTCCATTGGATTCAGTGTTAAGGTTGGTCAGCTGTAGGCCACCATTTGCACTGTTGCTGCTTTCTAACACCTTGCTGCTTGCTGTACCATTATTCACCTCGGTGTCTTCCATCGTACTGCTGTTGTTGGGAGCTACCATGCCGCCCCAGCCAAGCATGGGTTCCTGCTGGGGAGCTATACCCAGTTTCATCCCCTGAGCCTGAGGAGGTCTTTGGCCCTGGGACACTGGGCTTGGATTCTGTGGCCAGGCACCATGGTTGGCATTTGGGTTTAAAGTGTTTGGGTTCAACCCTCCATTGATGCAGGGGGTACTTCCTCCAGAGATCATGTTGCTGCCCCAGACACCACTGTTATTGACGGGCTTGTTGTGGTTGCCCATGTTATTGCTGCCAATACTGCTGGACCCAGCCGCGGAGTAGTGGGAGGACCCGGTGAGGTTATTATTTCCGTTATTTGCACCGCCGATGCCTCCCATCCCTCCGCCGATTATCTGACGACTATTGCCGTTGCTGTCTCCGTTCACCGAAACGCCGACCATCATGTCGGAAGTCACCATAGAGGAGGGAGAAGAAGCTGTAGAAGACACGGAGGAAGGAGCATTTGCTGACATCATCATCACTGTCGTCACAGCGGCGAGGTTTTTCTCCGAGCCGATCGAGGAGCTAGAATCTGCGTCCATGCATTCTGACGCCAACTCTGGGTCAGATCCTGACCCACAGCCAGAAGAGGAAGAAGACGAGGAGCAAGAGAACGAGGAAGAAGACGGAGGCCAGACGGAAGAGTTGGTTGAAGAAGGGTTGTTGGGTTTGTCGGTGCTTCCGTCCACTAGGACTTTGCCCCAGTTGGTGTTGCCGTCACCGCTGCAGGGAGAGCCAGATGACCAGGGGGAAGGCTCATACTGCGAGTCCAAGCCAGGGTGCTCCAGACCTGCAGAGAGGAAGGGTGGACATGGCAGGGGATAGGGTTAGAAAAACATTTCAAATCAAAAAATTACCAAAGGTGCAGATTCATCACGGTGAAGAAAATATTGGGACGGTAAAATGCACTTTATTAAATGAAACAACCGTTGTGGTTCGAAATTCGCCTCATTCACAGTGGCTTTGTCATTTTTCTATTTCCTCCAACTTTCAGCTAGCCAACTGTTCTGGATTTGATCAGTGCCAGAGCTGAGCCTGGACACAGCTGCCACCATTTTGTCACCACAGCGGGACCCAGAAGCATGCCAAAGCTATAAACTAGGATTCAGGGAGGGCAGCCGACGACCATCAGCGGGAGAGGGGAGATGGCAATTGTGAGTGAAATAGCAGGAGGGAGTGACACCAGCTGAAATTAACTCTAACTTTAATCCTATTTTTCCTGATACAATACCACTGTCTGAGAGCATCTGCATTCAGACTTGGCATGTCTCTAAAATTAGACTCCAGAGAACACTTATGATCTGCTACTTGTGATTTTGCTTTCAGGGCCATTATGAGCACACTCAGTTCTGACTCAAGTGCCTGCATTTTCAGAGCTTCAGCGGCCCTCCGTGCTGTGCCTTCATTATTTGCCGCATCTTCGTAACTCAAACTGCATTTGTGCAGTGGGAGCCCATTCGCTGTGGTAATTAATGAATGAACATTTTTACAAGAATACTGGTTTAATGTGAAGGAATTATTATTAATGTGCAAGACTAAGATAAAGAGACTAAATAGATTTTTAAAGCAATATTTGTAAAGGAGGATGTCTTAAAAACACAACTGACCTTTGGTCTTTTTTTTTTATGGTTTGAAAACAAACATGAGCTTTGCAATCAGCTAGTTTGTGAGACAACCTTACCATAGCAAGGCCAGGGCATTGGCTCCGACGAGGCTCAAAGCAGCTCAGCTCCATTTTATTTGAATACTCAGGGTATATGCAGGAATCCTGAAGTCAAATGTAATCCCTTTAAAGACCTTTTTTAAGACCCTTTCCATACATTTTAAGACCCTTTCCATACATTTTAAGACCTCATCGCCACTTCGAGTTTTAACCGGTTACATTTACACACTTCACCTCACATTGACTATATACAGTATTGATTGTCCTTCCTCCTTATCTTCCAACCATTTGGACGCAAACTTGCATTTCCCCATAACGATGTTGTTTAACAACCGGCGTAAACGGACCTTCGCGCTATCAAGCAGTGAGTGTGCGATGTCCTGTTCAGATGACGTCAAATCCAACGGGATGCCATAAATAAACTACACAGAATCACACTACACACCTACGCAATGATTACATTCAGGCAGACTACAAAATGTAATACCTTACTTTTTAATAGCCTTAATTTTTCGCTAAATTGATTTATCATCTTTTAATACTTTTTAAGACCCCGCGGACACCCTGTATGTTTCTGTTCCGATCTCTGTTGTGCGTAACTTGTTTGCTTGCCAAGTCTCTTCTGGCACCCTTTCCACACCCACTTTCATCTCTATCAGTTTCTCTGATAAGCCTGGAAAAATGCATCTGGGTTTACCTAGTCTGCCAATCACAGAGCAGAGAGAGCCAAAGGAAGACATTGGGAGGAAGAAGAATGAAGAAGCGCAAAAGAACGGGAAAGAAGAAGGCTATGTGTAGTCACCTGTTTGATTAGGGGAGTGGCTGACGGAATCCCGAATGGGAGCCATGCCTGGAAACAGAGAGAGAGGAAAGACTGTCAAACAGACTTAAAGCAAGTTCGAGAGAAAGCCATAAGAAAACACACAGAGGAGATGTTAGAAAGTTAATACAGAACAGGACATTCAATGGGAATCAAGCAAACAGTAAGAAAAACAAGTTTAAAGTCAGAGGGGTTGAAAATTAGAAGGACTTGCAAAGTAGAGGAGTATTAGTAAACAGACCCTGCTGAAACTAGGTCAGTATTTACAGTTGATCATCTGTATTACAATATTAACAAATATTTCAATTTAGCAAGTAATTGTTTCATGTTTGTGTATTTCTCTGACTCGTCTGAGCTGAATTCGGTATTGGTAAAGCCAAACCATTTGCACCACTTTCAAAAACCTCAGGAGACTAATAGCTGCCTTACCTTTAGGTTAATAATGCTAAACATTATTATGTTTTCATGTTAGGATGTTATTTTGTAGTCTTACACAAATTGGAAATCTGCTACTTTTCTGACAAGTTTATTTAGTTTTTACAACTATAGGGAATATAGGTAGAATATTTCTAGAAGTAGAAACTCATCAGAAGACATGTGCCAGAACACACACACCTTGATTGTCATGTAAATGAACAACTATCTTCCTGCTTATCCAAGAATGTGTTATTGGCAGACAGATTGTTTTTGTAGTCTTGTGTCTCTGTACGTGTTTGAGAATGTCAGATCTAATCGAGTGTGAAACAGTTTTCTTGCATTTGGTTTGTTCTTTTTTTTTGTAGTTTACCTGTGAGTGCGGCTCGTGGCCTCGGGTCGAGTGGAGAACGAGTGACCTCCTGTTCCAAGGTCGACCAATGGGAGGTCAAAAGGACAAAGCTCACAGGGCACAGCCCTCAAGGGCCTGAGGTGAAGAGGCAGGGCTTGTCAGAGCGGGCAGCAGGCTGATCGTGCCCCCTTGGCATTGCTGAGGACTGTATGTGTGTACAATTGTGTGTGTATGTGTATTTGTGGGGAGGGGGAAGGGGGGGGGGGAAGTTGTTTAGATTTAGGACTGTCTTGACTTGGTATGCTCTGGCACTGCGGAGAGACAGAAAGAGAAAAAAGAGATGGTAAGGTTAACATTTTGAACCTATGAATTATTAATAACTTCAAAAACAACCGTTTTAAAATCAGGACATTCATCACCAACAGCAAGGATGACCTCATGGCTCATACTTTTATTCTAATTCACAGCATCAACGGGCCTTGTGCATAATCAAACCATCATGCAGTCACCAACAATGGGAACATTTCACATGTCTAGCTATGGAGAATTGGCCTTCTGTTGACTGACAGTGTAAGGATCGCCACAAGGACGTTTGCAGTGAAATTGTGTCCATCATTACTGAAAAGGACACAGTTGGCTTGACGTCGTCCTCACTGGCTTTTAATTCAGGACATTTTACTGGTATCAGTGTACATGTTTTATTGCATCGTTATCGAACTCTTTGTCTTATTTGTATTTCTATCGGTATTTGGTTCTGGTTGTTCCGTTAAGCACTTTGTAATGCATCCTTGCATGAAAGGTGATATACAAATACACTTATTAATTGTATTGACTATCAACACCTCTAACCCCCACCTTTCAAAAAGCGAACAAAGCTGATCACTTTTCTTTTAATTTCCACTTGGCATCTCCTTAGCCTCGATGCACAGCTTCATTAAAACAGAGATCCAGGTGAACTCTAACCGTCACGACAAGTGTTGGCAGCTTCTTCCATTTTGCCAATGATGTTTGGGAGATACATTAGGAAATGTTTTGACCCAGGGTGCACAGCTTAATCCTTTCATTATGTGTTTCTGTTTATTAAGAGTCATTACATGAATCTTTCTGTTGCCATGAGATTAAGAAAAGTACTCCCAAGTGAGTCAGAAAAGCAGCATGAAAAACGAGTGGGAAGTAGACCCACCATGCACACCTTCTTAAAGGGGATGCAAGTGTATTGGTTCAACTAGATTAGAGTTATACAACAGGCTTAAAACTGGCAAGCAAAATCTCTTATCCTGATGCAGAGAAAGAAAAGAGGCGAGGAAACGACCTGGAACGAACTGCCCTTGCTAATCAGACAGGCTCCCACAAAACACACCGTCTATTCTGGTTTGTGTTCGTATCTTTTATGTGATTTTATACTTATTTGTATGTTTTGTGAGCTGTGTGATTTTATATATCTCTCTGTACAGCACTTTGGTCTGGAGGTTTTAAAGTGCTATATAAATAAAGTTGGATTGGATTGGAAAGCACAAGAGGGCGGTTAAAACATTAAGAGGAGGAAGAGGAAAACGACACACCTCAACATCCTTCAGTAAAAGTGAACCAGTGCATTTGACAGCGAGAAGTGTGCGTTTGTGTGTACGTGTCTCCCGACCTTTTCCTAGAGCAGGTTAACAAGTGTGTTGGCTCTCTCTGCCTGCTGCAGCAGTACACAGGTCTATTTATAAGCCTCCAGTTCAAATAGCAACCACTCGGGTCACTAGCCAATATGATAAGAGAACAAACAAACCAGTGTGTGGCCAGTAGGCAAGTTTGCAGATGCAATGAAGCTTGCATCTGTTACAGGTTTGAGCGTGTGTGTCAGCCTTTATTGATTCCAACACTCTGCATGGTTTGTTTATTGTAGTAACCGTATAGTAACAACACAAAATCTGCCAAATATTGTAATTCAAGCAAGGGGGAAAGGTTACTTTGAGACACACAAACCAGCAACTAAAGCTATAAAACCCTACGGACGCACTACAAAGAGGCCAAACTCCACCTTTGTTAACTCACAGCTCCCTAGCTATCCCGGGCACAGCGCCAGCATCTCAACATGAGGCCTGCCAGAAGCTGCGGAGCTACCCTCTGGACCCAATCAAAAAACAGACCGGACAATGATATGATCATCATTACAAAACTTGCTTCCCAAAGAAACTGTCTCAAAAGTATTTCATAGCAGAAGCCACATCCAAAACACAAACCAGCGTCAGGAAGGAGAAGGAGATTTGACCTGAAGCCTCCGGCAGCGCTGAAAAGGGCAAGCCCATTCCAGCTAACGGAGCCGTTTACATACACAGATCTTGACTCAACCTTCCTACATGGAAAGACTTCTGTCAACCCCAAAGCATTACATTCAAAGAGGCTACACAGAGAAGTACCGCCTGTCCTTACAAGGCAGTGTAAAGCAAAATAAAGTAGAAAGACACTTCACTAGAGGTATTACTCATCATGCACTTAACAGTGGTAAAAATAGTCACTTTTCAGACTGCAATCAAACATTTCCATTAATCAAAATACAAGCCTATGTCTACAAAGTATTGTTTACAAGAGCTAGCTTGCATTTTTACGCATTTCTGTGATGCAAAATGACCGATGAACCTCGATTACAACACCATTATTAATGTATGCAAATGCGGCTTAACCCGACTGAGTATAGCCGTGTTCTTTGCTCGGTACAGAGTACAGTTTGTTCCTCTTTCTCTCTCTCTCTCCCCCCCCCGTGTTCCCATCTGAGAACAGCTTTTGTGAGGGCCCCTGGAGTTGGCAGCGGCCCGACTGCTGCTATCATCTTACAGACAGAGCGGGTTGAGAGAGGGGAGGGGGGAGTAGAGGGAATACGGGGACATGATACAAACACAGAAAGTGTGTCTAACGGGGAGAGAGAAAGAGGAAATGTGAATAAGCTAATGGCAAAAAAGCAACAAATGTAAATGTGAGGAGAGAAGAGAGGAATGTGAAAAAAGGACGGACGAGGAGAGAAAGAGCCTGTCGCTGAGGTTGATGTGAGGAATGCAGCTGCAGCTTCTAACATGTATAAAAAGGAAAGAGGTCAACTTCCTGCAGTCAGCACATGCACCCAGTAGAATGTGTGCTCCGTGTAACAGGCAGAAACTGAAGATGCAAAGTGGCCTATGAGCTGGAGAGCGGAAATGATCCATAGAATGAACCGATAAAAACGTTTTTGGCCTTGTTTTCCACCTCACCTGTTACATAAACTGACCTAGAGAGTAGGAGTATAACAGAGGTGGATCTAAAAAAAATCTGAATCGACATGAAAGGCTGATGAAAACCAAAGAAAATATGTGTTTTATAGGTTTTTGTCTCGCTATTTTAGATACTTTAGTACAGAGGGAACTTTCTGTACCACTAAAAAGCGGGCTGACTAAGAAAATTCAAAAAGGTACAAACTGTTTTATGTTGGATTCAAATCGAGATATGTTTTGAGTTAATAGGTAGCTTGTTTTGCCTGATCTGTATTGTTTAGAAAGTGACGCCAAACACTTCCCTCCATACACAGTGAGGGTGAGCTAATGGACAAACAATGCATGCCAAAAAAAGCTGTTTGACCTCACATCCAAAAAACACCCTCCCGTCTACTGAACATTGCTTTAAGCTGACGGCATTTTCCCTGTGTGCTTCTGTTGCCATGCAACTGCAAAATCTATTTGAAGCATGGTGCTTTGTTGCCAAAAGATGACGTATTTTTAACACCATTTGCATGCCGGTAAAACACATCCGGCTCTCAGCAACAAACAAAATGAAAGAGTGGGCTGTATCAGAGTATAAAAAGCTCACACATACAGAGGTCATGATACAGATTGGCTTTACAGCAAGTGTTGGCATACAAGTGATTTGTCTTCCTCCACCTCCATAGCACTGCGTTTAAATATCTGCTCTTGCTCTGGCAAAAGCACATTGTCAAACATTCCTCCTACATGTTTAAGTTTCAGGGTTTACATTGCTGCTTTTGTCCTGGAAACACTATCATATCAATAAACAGTGCAATATTAAAGATAAACAGTCTGTTGGAGTTGTTGTGGTAACCCATCCAGAATATATAGTGTGAGCTGCACTGAACCAGTGAAAGAGCTCTCTTAAGGGAATACCCTGTTGTTATGACAACATTCCTAAACACTCCCAATTCCACCGGGCTTGTCCGAGCAGGATGACATCAGCCACAGAAGCACATGCCAAGTGTCTCTCTGAAATATGCAAAACCCTCTTTTGAACAATGGTTAAGTGTAAAGGGAACTTGGAAGCAAACAGTTTCCTGCTTCAACTTCGATCAATAAGGATTTAAACGTACATAATCGCATCATTTTCAAAACATGTAGTCAATGAGATTACATTCCCAGCGTGTGTGAGAAACTTTTATCAAATTTGAATGTGTGTGTGTGGCTGCAGATAAGCGCACTTGTCACACAGCCTCTTCCAGGATTCTTTGGGAGGGGTTTTAGAGGGGCAAACACACACAACAAACACAAACCAAGAGCCAATACGGAAAAGGCATAAGCTTCGGGTGTTGCGTGTGACTCATTCAGTCATCCATTTGACTTTACAGTCACATGCCCATCCACACCCAGGTTGCCACCAGGCAGGCAAGGTTTGAAATCAATTATCAATAGGAGTGTAGGTTGGTGCCTTTCTAGTCGCTGGTGTAGCAATGATGGCATTTTGTAGGAGTAGAGCATGCTTTGTTTAACAATAGGGCTGCACAATGAATTTCGTTGAAAATTGATTGTAATATATGGACTAGTGCCATTCCCAAATCGCAGTAATATTTTGTCATTGAAAAATATGTAAAAATATCTGAATAAACTATTGGGCTCCTTGCCTACAAACGGTACACTTTGTACAACAACAAAACGAATATAATTGTTATGGTATATGTTAATGTGAATAATGTTTAATAAAGTCATCATCCTCTCCAATATTGCAACTCATTTCACAGAAAAACCTCACATTTTAAAAGCTACAATAGAAAGACAATCAAACGTATGTATGCTAAAGAGCTGCTGACAACTGGGAGCAAATCAGCATATAGACTGCAGCTATATAGTAAAGACACTGTTGAGTACAGACACTGGGTCGTGCAGAGGTACAATGATAACACTTGTGCAACCAATATGGGGGGGGGGGAGCCTTCGCGATGATAAATGTCTGTGCCAGTTCACAGTTTGGTACTACTGCGACAAACTCTGAACTACTGCTCTGTTTGTAATCCAACAATACAGTAAGAGGGTGAGACTATAGACACAGCATGACGAGGGTCGGAGGAGTGAAAACTAAAACGAGAGAGAGAGCAACATAAAGACACGTTCAAGGTCAGAGATAGACGCTATCAGACTTCCTACCTACACTCCCCTAGTACTTGCAGCTGTAACATTAGTAGCCTAGTACAAACCGGACTCAATGGAAACTACAAATCGAATGGAAAACACCATTAGGTCACATGGCAAAGCACACCAGCAGCATCGTAAGAGAAAAGCACACGGCACTTCAGGGAGAAACAACAAGAGACGGGACCATGCAAGGAAGAAAAAGTATTGGGAAAATAAACATTTAAATATTTTTGAAACATGTCAAGGTCTCTTGGCTGCAATGAATAAGCAGTCAAAATAAATAAAATACGAGTTTAAGTCTTGAGCCAAGCAGTTCTTGGAAGTCTTTTGGGAGTTGAGCTATTTTATACTGAGCCAGTATCATGTGTTGCCAGAAATGTGTCTCTACAGAAAACTGCAGCACGGATGGTTGTGAAAATATCTTTACCAAGAGAAAGTTCTGAAGACGTGCAATATTAATACCCTCCTTGCTTCATGGGCAGACTTGCATGTGGTGTTTAGAGAAAAGGGCCTAATGAAAACTGAGTACCAGACTTTTGAGTTTTAGAAGCAGATTGCTCAATTTAGATACAAAGTTGAAAGGAAGTTGCCGTCCTGAAAAGAGCGGATTATAAGACTACGAATCCTCCCAGACAATAACTACATGATCTACTTTCACGCATTAAAACTGTCCCACACGTCGGAGAAGCCCTGAACTCTCACCTTTTGACCAGTCCTTGATCTTCTTATCCTCCGTCCTCGTCACAATCTCCGTCTCTCTCTCTCTTCCATCCACTGTTCTTCCCTCTATGGGTATGTTCCCTGTGAACAGGTAAGAAATACCATGACTGACCGATCTAGGCATTCATTTGTTTATTTATAAAAACAGAGGCATTTGTCGTTTATGAAGCACAAAAACAATGATCACTTCAACTTGAAGACGTCAGCTTGGAATTTCCCAGATTAGCGGACATTTTTTTATCAAATCATATCGGATTAAACCAAAATATATTTAACAACTAATCTACTAAAAACAAACATTGGTTAAATCCCTTAAATCATCTATTTATATTTCCAGTCTCTGGTGTTTCTACTGCATGGTTCGCCAAAGCTCCCTATTCTTTTAATAGTACCTGGTACTTTTATTTTGGAATATCATTTGAACTCCGGTTCAAAGGGAGCTGAGCCAACACTAAGAGCAAACGTTAAAACACTGCTGACCACTGCTGAGCCAATGAGCATGGTAACTTGCACACATTTATTGCACTTTTAAATAGAAAAGAAACGTCAAAAGCATTGCATTTTACTACAAACTTGGCCATACACTTCCTGTTTGGTTGCCAATGTAACACAATTTCAAGCAGCGTCACTACAGTCAATAGAATAGGGGAAAAAGGAATAGAGTACCAAAAGTGAGGTGAGCCGTATCATGCAGAGAAAAGACAGTTTGTTGTATCACTTTTTGCTGATATAAGGCCTGGTGACAAAACACCAAGCCTCAATATATAAAATATTGTACTTTACTTTTGGCTCCCATAAAAAATGACCTCCATTTAGTGTGGTATTAGTTTGTAATCAGACTGTGGCTTCTCCCTCGGCGGGTGTAAAGTGTATCTGCACCGGTCGCAGCGGGTGTGCCATTTAGCCTGCAGGAGAAAGCTGCAGGCTAATCCGATAATGGGATTAGCACCACACTTACCTAAGCTATAAACAGAGAGATGTACGGAGACGTTGCCCCGGCTCACACGGACACCACGGCTGCACCATTAAATATGTAGTCATCTCGTTCAGTTATATAATTGCACAGTGGCTCATATTCAATATTGAAAAAGTGTTGCTATAGCAGCCAACAACAAGATCATGATATATGATTCTGCTTTAAAAATGAAAGCTTTAAATGTTCCAAGTATTATCTGCATTAGCAAAGATGTTTCCTATCCTTTTAAAAAGGGAAATGTGAAAATGGCAGGCATCCCCTGTAGAATGCATCAACTCATTACCATCAGTTAAATCTAATGGCAAATGTATCATAAAGCCAAGGGAAAACGATTGGAAATCACTTAACAGGACACTTACAGTCAGTGATGTGGATCTAAATGCATCGTCCTAGGAAAAAATCCATACATCTTACAAACAGCACAGCTGAGCGCAGCAGTGATCAGAGCTGATGCTAAAGCCATGTGTAACCAAAAGACGGTGAACGTGTTTACTACATGATGGAGGTTTGCTTAGTGTTTGGGAACCAGTTGGGGACACTGATAAGCTGAGGACTACGGTGTCTGAAAAAGAAAAAAGGTATGCGGTTGCTGTCAAAGGCGCATAAGTCAAGAAACAACTACACATCGGGGCTTACAATTCCCTAAGCTAATAAGCGGAAGAATGAGTCCTAAAACCAGCCTTTCCATTTCCATCGACTCATACTGAACATTTGGTACGCATTTTTGCTTTGATTCCTGAAATAAGAAATCATTTGTAATTGTAAAAAGGGAGGTTGTTGACAAGTGACTAAATGACACAGCTAAATGTCATCACCTGAGAACATTAGCCCCTTTTAGCTTAGCGGTGGTGACTGGACTGTGATGTAGTTTGTTTATAGCCTAGCGTTAGCTTTTTACTCCTGGCGATTGCAGTTATGCTTCAAAAATCATATAAATGGTGTCAATATGTGGAGATTATCCTGCTGAACAAAACCTGAGAGTAACATAAACAAGTGTTTGTCAAAGATCTTATTTTTTGATATATTCCAAAATCCCATTGGGAGTCCTTAGCCGCGTTCACACTGAGTACTTTTCACCCGTACTTTTCACGTTTAGTTCCGTTAGTACCCCCGATGTCGCGTTGACACCAAAAAAATAACTACCGGTAAGTGCCGGGAACTTTTCACCCCATTTTTAGCGCCTGCTGAGAGCAGGTACTTTCCTGGGGGAAAAAAGTACCACAGTTCTGATTGGCTGGGCAATTGCAAACCACGCCCCATAAAACTCTGAAATGTTTTGTAGAGCCGCCATTTTATTATCCTCGCATTAGCATTCGCCCCGCACACCAACGCAGAGAGACTAACTTATGGCAACACAAAAGAAAACATGGGAGCGGTGGAGATGAGGAGGTGTCGGCGTTCTGGCGATTTACTCAGAAGGCTTCAGTAGAAGCTGCTGGGACTCCCAACAGCTTCTACAGAAGCCAGTCCCTAACTCCGGGGACTTCGGGTGGCAGTATACGCCGTGAAGTGGTTTGCGGCCTGCCAGTAAACCCAAAGCAGAAGAAGAAGAAGTGACGTCAGCGGCTTCATTTGCCTAATCCTCCCTCAGGGAACTTATTCCGGTGTGAACGCGATCGGCAGGGGAACTAAGTGCTGGGAACTAAGTACAGCAAAGTACTTGGTGTGAACGCGCCTCTTGCGGTGCAAACTTCAAAGTCCGCTTACAGCATCTCTGCACCACTCGATCTGGTCAACAAGTTAATTTACCAGTCTGCCTCATTCGTTATGATCCAACTATAGATAATTACTTTTCCCACCACCCTCAGTTCCCACACTCCCCTCTCTCCTTCCTCCAACCATCAAGTGCTCCAGCAGATGGTTCTGGGTTCAACAACAACAGCAGAGCATGGTGGGGGCCCTCCTGGAGTGCACACATACACACTCTATGACAGCATCTGTTTATGAATGGTCCGACAATTGCCCATCCCCCGACAGCTACAGCTGACTGAGGTGGGGGGGCACCAAGAGTCACCGAAAAGCAAAAGCAGGGATAAAGAAGATCAAGGCAGTGAGAACAGGGGGAGGGAAAGAAAGAGAGAGGAGAGGTAATTGCGTGTTTGATGTTTGTTTTTTTCTTCTATTGACAGGTGGTACAAGAAACTAAAAAAAAAAAGAGAAGAAGAATGGCCAAGGGCTTATCCAACATCTAACAGTAATTGCATATTAGCCAATAAAAGCAGAATTATATAACCAAATACTTTTTTATGTAAGCGTAAGGTCATCTAAAAAGGAAGAGGAATATAAAACTCAGTTGTTTAACCTGACCTCGGTCACCTGAGATAGGATAAAGGAGGTAACCATTCTGTTGTTAAACTTTTATATTTGCTAATGAAAAACGACAGTAAATCTCGCCTGTAATGTAACTGCCTTCCCTGTTTAACTGAATGGCCAGGTCCTTCCTTCCTACAGCAGTCAGACTGTATAAAATATGCACGTCTACTCATTTTACTGTACTTTTGCTGTTGTAATGCCGTATTTGTCCTCGTGGCTGGACAAATAAAGGATTTCTGATTCTGAAATAGTTAGACAAACATTATTCAGTCAGTTTAGCATCTACAAAACTGCGGGAAAATAAGTGTTGTAAATGTTTAACTTTTTTATTTAACATTATAATCGATTAAGAAACATGCATTTTATAAAAACAAAAATATGTGTTAGTAGCTGCCTTGAATGGCACTGTACTGTTGACCAATAGACACAATTAATCCATCTTTAAAAAGTAACTTTTATTGTGTTGACCTAATTTAACATGGAATACGGCAGACATTTTTAACACTACGTACAAAATCACCAGACTGATGATAAGGCCGCTTCCAAAAATATCCTATCTCTAAAATGGTCTTTGTTGTGTTTAAAGTAGGGCTGCTCGATTATGGCAAAAATCATAATCTCGATTATTTTTGGCCAATATCGCGATTGTTAAAAATACTTTACTTTGAAAACATTCATTTATTGAAAAAAAAATGTGAACAGTATGTTAACAGTTGATTACACAGAACTTTAAGTATAATTCAACTGAAAAATAAATAAAAAAATAATCGTTCTATTTTGATTATGTGGTTTTCATAATCGTTGCAAGCCAAAATCGTAATTGCGATTAAAATAGGATTAATTGAGCAGCCCTAGTTTAAAGTGGATAAAACAACAACGTGGAGACCTGATTCCACTATTAAGAACCTACTTTTGGGTTTTTCCATCTAAAGCAGAGAGGCGGGCTGAGAGGGATAAAAAGCAGCAGACGGATGAAAGGTCAGGGAAAATAGTTTAAAAAGAGCATTTCTCTCTTTGTCGATTAGCTTTAGAGTGTCGGCTACATTCAGTAAAAGCTACTTCTTTCCAATGTCTTGTGAGATTCAGTGTAGCACAGATTGATGCCACCCACTTGCCTCTCATGTGAACCTTTTTTCCCGAGGGCTGTCAGATAAAGCTGAAAGACAAAAAAAATCAAACTATATTTGGGTTTGTGAAGAGGTAGAGGCTTTAGACTCCTGCATGCTGAGACCCTGTGGGAGTGTTTTGAACTCCCTGAAGTGAGTCATGCAAGAGACGGTGTATTGATTGCATTCGTAGCCTTTTGGAGGCAGTCGTTTTCAGACACCCCAGACATAAACACACAGATTGACATGTGCATCCACAAAAACACTCACTGGAGTTCGTCTGTTCCGGCAAAACAAAAGCCAGAGGGTAGTCGCGTGGCTAATTTACATTTATATCACCACATCATTAGCATTCATTTGAATCAGCATGTTCTCACGGAGGCTGAACTCCAGAGGCTCGGTTCAGGAAAACCATCAGTCAATTAGTGAATGACAATAAGTCTCTCACATCTTAAACAGCACAACAGCGAGGGCTTTGCAGGGCTCACGTTGCAATATGTGACATGTCCAGCCTGGCTGCATTCATACTCACAAATCATGGTAACTCCAGAAAGGCAAAATGATATTACTGGCTTAAAAAAAAATGCCTTTTAACTTGGCTGCTAGCAAAGGACGGTTAGGCAAGTTGTGAAAAGAATACTTCTCCGGTTGAGTATTTTCAAATTCTAGCGCACTCGAGCTACAAAATTATAAAATTGAAATTTAAGTCAAGTTATGTTTATATAAATATATTAATACTTCTTACATAAAAAAAAGAATTTGTATTCTATCTTATTTTATTCTTAAATGGTATAAATAAAGTTGGCTGTTCCTGAATCTGATAGATTCAATCCCCAAAGCCAAACCCACCATTTACCATCATCAGTAAAGGCTTGCTAAACTACATTTTGGGAGTACTATATCTTGTCTGAGCCTGCAAAAGTCAACAGTTACAAGCACTCCTGTTCTTCCGCCTGTTACTGTCTCATGACCCTCTGCAGGTGTGGCTTTACTGATCCGAGGGGCAAAGGTCAACTACCTGATCTTCAACCAAAGTAGCAATGTTGCAACGCCTTAGGAATCTATAGCACTGCAGTATTAAATTCCAAACACGACCATCTCAAGTGGGCTATTTCAGCAGAGAGTCATTTTATACATTGCTTTAGCTTTCAGCGTGACATAAACCAGTTGTGATATTTATAGACAAGAAAGAAAACATGGTGAGCAGGCGGTAATTTGGAGAGCCAAAGTGAAAGGTGAAGCCTCACAGCACATCGCTCTCAAACTAGAAAGGAAATAACAGTGGTCTCAAACTAATTACATAACTTTTTCATTGTTATGATTACCAATTGATTATCAAGCAATAAACTGGATCTGCGATTATCTGTGAGCAAGCTAGATGGTGAGTCTGTGTCATGAAACTGACTCACAGTTGAGCTTTGCTTATGTATACCTTTAGGGCTTCTGAATACGTCAAACAGTTATTCAGTTTTTGCCACGAGGTATGTAATCCCCACTGCTGCAACAAATGCTACTTTAAGATACTGTGGTTTGCTTTTATAAAGCATCCAGCTAATTATATTTGTAAACTTTGGAACAGGACGACTTTCAAACATGAAAGTGAAACCACTTTCCAAAAGCTAAAAATTGAAACGGCAGCCGGTTATTTATGGAACAAAACTGAGAGTTTCTGTTGAGATTTGGGGTGTATAATAAACCGCTATTGGAAAAAGTGTTTGATTGCGGGAAACTTAGAAATGTTAGAGTGGAAAGTGATTTTGTTTTATAAATTATTTATTAAACGTTAAATAATGTACCACTGTCCGTCAGAAAATGCAATAGAACTGCATATTAAACTTGAATTGTGAACAAAAACCACATCCAAAAAAATGAGCCTACTAAAAAAAACCTTACAACGCAATTCCCTCACCTTGAACCACAACAAATACATTGCAGATGACGTACCAGGAACTGAACTAAACCAACATTAAAAACAAAACCGTTGACATTTGAACAACATCCTGAATGCAGGCAACAACAACATACACTTTGGAGAAGTAAAGAAGGTGAGTTGTTGCACTTGCTCTTAGGTACACAAATGTAAAAACTCTATAGAATATAAACAGATTGAGGATCTAAAAACAGATTGGACGCAGCCCCTGAAGCGGGTTGCTGAACTAGTTGTGGTCCACGGCTCTATTGTGTGCCTGCAACTGTATGGACACAATGAGCTGCACAAACACCTCCCCGCACACAAAACATCAGGACTCCGGCTTCTCATTTAGCAATTTTAAAACAGCAAAGCTTACTCAGCACAATGCGGCCTAGACCAACCTAGACCCTCCAATTCAATTCAAACGGAACTGCATGTGCTTGCATAAGCAGCAGCTGCCCATCCCCTGTCCCCCTCACAAACACGTAAGCACACACACACACACCTTTAGTATCCCAACACACAGAGAGCATGCTAGCATATAAAGCAAAGCTGCTCCAAAAGGTGATATAAATAAATGAACACATCAATGTGAAGATTGACACTCACCTGTAACGATGCTTTAGCTTCTTTGGTGGCAACAGCTTTCAATTCCGAATCTCTGAAAGACAAAGATTTGAAGGTTAATCTTTCAGCTATAAATCAAGATTTACCTGAACACACACACATTAACAAATAAAAGATAGTTTGCATGTGGGCACCTCACACTTGTATTGGCGTACTGTGATTAAACACGTTGGAAAAAAATAAAAACTACTACATATTATTTTAGGCGTTTACCCAAACAGATGCTAAACCTGGCATAGTAAACTGGACTATTAAAATGTCACAGATTAATTATTGATGGGGCACCGGTCAAAAGGCATGCACCTTACCCACAAAGTATATGCAAGGACAAGTATACACAAACAGAGACCCGTCAGTACTGTATTGAAAGTATTTCAACTTGTTGATGTGGAAATGCAGGCTGAACTGCATAACGGAGTAATGCACAACCAAAGTCCCCTTTAGCTCAGGCTCCACAAGGTGAATATTGTGTGTGTAGGTATTTCAGTGGTGAAATGTAACAAAGTACATTTATGCAAATACTGTACTTAAGTAAAAAATGTATGCACTTGTACTTTACTTGAGTGTTTTTACATTATGCTACTTTTTACTTCACTACATTTTCTAGGCAAATATTGTACCTGTTACTCCACTACATTTATTTTACTTATTTAGTTATTAGGTTATCGATACAAAATATAAATCAACACATTATTGTTATTATAGGTTAAGCTACCCAGTAGCATATAAAGTAATTCAAATAGAACAATATAATGTAAATTATATGGTGCTTGAAATGGCCATTTTGCATAACGCATACTTTTACTTTAAAGTATTTTTATGCTAATACTTTTACTTCAGTACCATTTTTAATGCAGGACTTTTACTTGTACCCGAGCCTTTTTACACTGCAGCATTGCTACTTTTACTTCATAATCTGAGTACTTCTTCCACCTCTGATGAAAATTACAGATAAAGTGAGTGTTTGTGGGTCAGAGTTACCAGCTCGGGTGCTGATCGGCCATTATCTCAGCTGTTGCCTGACTTGCAGCTTAACCAACATGGCTTCTCTCGAGCTGGTGTTTTTCCAGCGCAGCCAAGACCAACAATGCACCAACATGGCATCTAATTACAGTCGATGCAATTAAATTATTAAGTGCTTTAGTTGTTTTTGCAACGTCGTCAAGCTGGTGTAAAAAGTTAGGTGACTGCAAAACTAGCAGAGCGGAGGTCTGGTGTTGACTAACCAGCTGCTCTGTGTTTCTGCCGATAGAGGGTGTTAAACACGAAACACAACTCTGCAGCTTTACAATTGTATCATAAATTGTATTTAATGTTATCTTTTACCGCCAACTGTTAAATGTATTGTGATATTTGAGTAACGGTGCCTCGTATGCAAGTCACCAAACAGCGGTTAAATCCGTCACTTTCACCAACGGGCAACCTGCGTCGTCAAATTAGCATGACTGCTAATGCTAGCTACAAGAGCTAACGTTACGAAGCGGCTAGTTAACGTACCCTTTCCCCCCCCAATGTAGCGCAATTATGATATTCTAATAAACGCAATGTTACATTAAATCCATAAACAATATTAGGTTACTTATGAACCCATTTGTAGACACATTAGTGTCGAACGAAATACATATGACAGATATGTGCGCACAACCGGCGAGCTAAGGTTAACCAACGCTCGTACTAGTTAGGGTTAGCGCATGAAGCATGAAGCTAACCTGCCCACAAATACAACGGTCTGTTTGTCCCAGACGACAGGCAAACAAACACTTATCCTGGCGTATCAGCGGATGTGCCTACCATTTAAGTTTCCAAGCTGCAATGCAACCCGAACAGGAGGCCAGCTATGCTAACTGCACAGGAGGCTAGCTACGTAGCTTAGCCCAGTCATGGCTAACCAAACAACAGCGGCAGATCAACCACCAGTCCCCGGTCTCCCTGCTCAGGGCACTCTGCGTACATTTGCTCGCCACAAAGAAAAATGAGGTCGTCTGGTCAAGGAAACACCGTCAAAAGAACCTTACCTCATTGAAGTATAAAGTGCAACCGAGTGGAAAGGAAAGCCGGCTGTAAGGCTAAAAGAATTTCAACGCTTTTTGCAGCATCTACGAGGGTAGGCATTCGTCCTGCATGATCGCCATTTTCTTAACTCGCTGCTGGCTAACCTTCTTTCGATTGAGCTCTGCTTTCCCCTCCTCTCTCTCTTCTCTCTTCTCTCTCTCTCTCTCTCTCTCTCTCTCTCTCCTCTCTCTCTCTATCTCCTCTCTCTCATCTCTCTCTCTCTCTCTCTCTCTCTCTCTCTCTCTCCTCTCTCTCTCTCTCTCTCTCTCTCTCTCTCTCTCTCTCTCTCTGATTCTGGAGGGGGGAGCAGGAAACACACTCACCACTTCCTCTGACAGAGAAAACCAAACACAGCAGAAGGTAGGTAAATGGCATCGACAGAAGAGTAAAAGTGTGTAAAGCCAAGCATGTCAGCAATGTTTGAGGTAAGCAGTTATGTCCCTTCGAATTGATTAACCAATTAGAAATGTTATCATATATGCATCACACCTAAAACCATAAACACTTAAACGTATTTTATTTATGTTATTATTTTTAATTTAACATTGAAGTATTCCATCAGATTTAAAAAAAAAAAAAGGGATAAGCTATGTGAACAAAATATGATAACCATAAATCATCTTCCATTAGGCCTATACAGGATAGGTATCTGACTGGCACATTTTAGCTATACTCTTCCAAGGCCATAGTCAGAGCTTTTTATGAAATTAGGGCCCTAAAACCCTCATATCAAAAAACTAATCAAAAAGTACAAAATGTCCTAAATGATTCCAACAATTGTTTATTATACTTGTTGTACATATTAATTCATAACCTGATTTTAAACTGCCATGAATACAATGAGGAGACTGGTAAACGTATTCTTTGATTAATTTTAAAGTAGTTAAATGTAAACATATTGAGTCTGAAATACTGGATTACCCACAGTTAATTGTTTAATTAGATACAGACCTAGTGTATAGTCGATATTAAAAAATAATGATCTGAAGTGAAACCATTGCAATGTACTTTTGTTTCAGAAATTATTCTAGGATAAACTCAAAAATGATATTGCAATGTTACTTAAACATCAAAATGTGTGTTACGTTGCATGATTTAAAAAACAAGAATTCATATTACAATATTAAAGTTTCTAACACTGGCCTATTATAAAGCCAGTTAAGTTGCCATATATCTTATCATTAAGTTTAAAAAAGCTTTGTACAAATGGCCAGCTGTTGGTTCTGTCTTCTTGGGATGTCTACATTGTTGACTGACTCAATTTTATTTTTACTCTGTGATTATTGTCATGTGGCAGTTCATTTAGTTGTACAGTAAAAAGTCCCACAGTGAGTCATTTGAGAAACATTTAGCTGATGTCGTAGCCAATGGCCTAAACAAAATAGTATGGTGATGATGTGGTCGTATTGGACATATTTGAAATCATGTTTCTAGGTTTGCAGTGTTTAACATGATTTATTATCCTATTTTGTATATGTTTACCAGAAAAAAAGCGCCATGAATATTACGTTTTGCTCTTCTTAACATACATCAATAACTTGTAACAAAACATTTAAGCATTCCTAGGAGTGTAAAAAAAAGACTGTCAGATATTCAACAAATATAAACTATATGAAGAAGAACTATATTTATCATTGGTAAATGAAAACAGGCTTTCTGTCCGAGGGTTCAGAGTCCAACCCCCACTTCAACATACATTAGCTGCTGAAGTGTCCTTGAGCACAACAATGGATAACTAGTGTTGGTCTGTGATGTATCTGACCTCTGATCTGAGGAGGAATCAAGTAAAATAAAAACATCCTAGGCAGTTTTATAATGAATCTCATTGTAGTGTGCCGGTTGTGAAAAGCACGAGGGCTCTAACTTAATCATCCATTGAGCAGCGTTGCCAACACATGCGGGAAAACTCCTGGAAATGTATGGTTTTAGTAGGAATGCTCTGCTTTGACATTAGGAATTTTCCTAAACATGACAAAAACTGCAATTATGTTCACCAATTCAACAATGATAAATTGACGCAAATGAATAAAACATGCACCTTGGATGTTAACCCTTATTTACAAAAAAAAGTTTTACTTCTTAAAAAATGCAGGTCAGTTGAGATGAATGCACCAGCCTTTACAATGGTGTGGCTTATTTGAAGCCAATGCACTTGCTGGTTTCTCTGACTTTGTATCTTCATGGTTAATTGCAATCATTGTTAGTGGATAAAATGGTCTACTTAAGAAATGTCATTTCATATAAAAACTCACATGACTTGATCATATACTATCACACACATTTTATTATAACTTTAAATGGATCACGTGCTACATTTTTGATAGCTAGCATGTTTTGTTTCTCACAACATCACAATAATTGTTATGGTTTTTGTCATTAAAATGTAAGGTTTGTAATGTATATCATAACAGAAGGGGGTCTACCACTGACACAAGTACTATCTCCCATAACACTTCAGGTAAAACAACTTTCAATAGAATTTTTATAAAAGCGACAGACAGAGAAAAGAGAGGAGAGATTCCCAAACAGCAGAGAAACAAATACAGTGTGGAATCTGCCAACTGCAACGTTTCACCAACGAGACAAAGGCCGTTGCTGCTTACAGAAGAGACCGGCAATACGTGCATTCAAAGCAGTGACCATTGACCCACCAATGGAAAAAACAACCTCCTTCCTTGTGCAGAAATTACCTCTCTTATCTGTGTATATTTGACTGTGAGGGAAAGAGAGGTAGAGTTCATCTACTGCCAAGTAATGATTTTAGCCGGTATCAAGGAGATTAGATTTTAAAGCATGTAAACAAGTCGGTTACCTCTCAGTACTGAGGGATTGTATCCAAATGCTACTCAAATGTGGATTTCACAATATAATCCTACATTCTTAAGATATACTTGACGTTAAAATGGATACATATTGAATTGATTGTACCTTCGATTTGTACGTCCAACATTTAAAAATGTTATCCAATTTACATTTGAATTGTAAATTTGAAATGTACGTTGATTTTATGTACAATTTATACAAATTATCATGTCAGTGTTCACTTGTAACAATATAGAATATTCTGTATCTCTCACTGAAGATCCCATAATTCAACTGTAAAGCTAGATTGCAAGGAAAGCATGCAACACTACAGGACACACTGACATGCAAGCCGATAGTTTGGGGCACTCTGACACATAAATACAAACAAACTTCAGGGTTCACTTTTTCCAACATAGACACGACATCTGTTGTATTGAGACACATTTATTTAAGTCCAGGATTCTCTCCCTGCATCATACACCTTGCCAGCGGGTCAAGTTGTGCAAGAGCTTCAACTCAAAGTTCGCTGAGGTTAATGGTTAGGTCAACTACAGTATACAAAAGACCCAGGAGTTTGCCTGGCTCGCTCAGTGAGTGTCCACTCATGCATCACAATATACGGAGGCAAACTAGCGTTAGATTAGGCTGGTCGAGCGTAACAAAACAGAAAAGTCCAGAGACAGCCAGCGTAAAAACCTGCACAAAGCAAGACAGAGAAGAATAGAACAGAACAGAATAGAGCAAAACAGCTCTGCTACAGAATGAGGTCACCAGCACCAGTAAAACAATGTGAGTTTGTACATGTTAAAGGTCCCCTATTATACTGTTTTTCATCAATATATTATAGGTCTCAGATACAAAACATGTCTCTGAAGGGTTTGGCTAGAAATAGCAAACAGATCATGCATTGTAGCATCCCATAATCCCCTCTGTTTCAGCCCTGTTTCAAAAGTGATGATTCTCTGTTACTTTAGATGAAAATAAGGAGCCACTCCCCACATCCCTCAGATACCTCATTCACACCAACGGTGTTTCAGGGCCGGTTCGGAGCTGGAGCTTGAAAAGCACCGGGTTTTCCTGTTCACACCGCAGCGGAGCAGCCTCTTAGCTCCGGAATCCGGTTTGTTTCAAGCACCAAAAAATTGTCCGGCTAGAGCAAAAGCACCGCATACGTCACGCTTACGTCGAGGCGGGGGCAAGGGGAATCGGAATCGCCGTTGAAGTTGATGATTACGATTGTTAAGCAGTTTTGAATGTAGCATGTAACGACTGTAAAGTTGGTAGTAAAGTCGACCCATTTCTTCCATTTCGTTTCGACAGAGCAAAACCAAAACGAGTAGCGCTTCAACACAATCGTCCATTGTTGTTCATGTCGGTGTGAGCTGTGAGGGGTTTCCACGCGGTTTGGCTTTATGAAGCAAGCACGCAAACGGTTACGTCATGACGCAAACGATGACGCAATGATGCAGCACCAGTCGGACTCTGGGCGGTGTGAAAAGAGCCGGAGCTAAACCGAAGAACCGGTTCTGAACCTGAAAAGCTCTAGCACGGAGCTTGAACCGGAGTTGCGTTGGTGTGAATGTGTTATGAGAGATATTTGGATACAAAAATAAACACAATGGTGCTCTAGGAGGAGATTGAGGTGATAAGGTGGGGGGGGGGGCTTACCTTGGTTGCTGATTGGCTAATGGTTACACAATCATAAAGTGGCCAAAATCTGATCAGCTCATTTTCAGACAGGTTTTTATATAAATGGATCAGGACAAAAAGAGAGAGAATCTTTTTTCCTGAAACTTTCAGAATCTCTTTACACAGAGGGGACACATGTTGATGAAGAAGAGACAGGAACAAGAAGATTTTGCATAATATGTGACCTTTAAGTAACATAAAAAGTACAAAAACTATATTTTCAGCTTCTGCTCCTTTTTCTTAAATGGGCCTAGAAACCCATACCCGATAGTAACCGAGATGTTTGTGTTTTCGAAAGGGCAGATAACGGTTTGGCTGCTTGTCAAATAAATGATGAATCAACAATTATGAAACCAAGCTAACGGCCCGTCCACACTACAGCTTTGACAGCTTCAAAAACGGTTTCCAACGCGTCTGCCCATTCACTTTGAATGGGGTGACGTCACTTATCGCCGAACTGCATTGTGGGAAGCAGAGCGGAGCTTTCCTGGCGTTTCAGGCTGCAAAAGTTGAGCAATGTTCAACTTTTGAAGCTTCTGAAGCTTTCGGTGGAAGCGTCAGCCAATCAAAGCATATGCCAATAGGGGTGTAACGGTATCCGTATTCGTCCCGTACCGTCACAGTTCGGACGTCACGGTTCGGCACATGCAGTCACACGGCGAATACGCCTTTTTTACGAGTGGGAAAAAAGTCTGTCACTCAGGGCAGTATTACACTATATATAATCCAGGGGGCGGTATTGCGCCTAAAAGCCAGCCGCCCGTAAATAACAAATGAAGAACAAAAACAAGACAAACTTGAAAATAGAGTAAAGCTTGAGCACCTTTATTTAGGCATAATGGCCTCACAAACTCACAAGTGAATTACACATGTTAGACATTGCTCCTAAAGGTACAGATTTTATTTTTGTTTTATATTATTGTATTTATTTTATATTTTGACATCAGGAGATGTTATACAGTTCTGTATTGCCTTTTATTGATTGTGATTGAAACACTTTCTTATTATTTATTTTAAGATTTTCAAGACATTCTTTTTAGTTGTACAGCTTATTTAACCTTTTTGTTTGACATCAGCCAATATAAATAATATGGCCATCTGAGTGTGTGTGTGTGTGTGTGTGTGTGTGTGTGTGTGTGTGTGTGTGTGATACTGTTTGTGGTTTGTTTTTAACTGTGTAATACAGTTAATGATTACAAATGTTAGAGTTCCTTATTTTCATACCAAAACTTGCACGACTGTTAAAAATAAATAACAGCAAAAAAAATTATGCATTTGTGACTTTTCTTTGCTTTTCCTTGTTATACCGAAACCGTACCGAACCGTGACCCCCAAACCGAGGTACGAACCGAACCGTGACTTCTGTGAACCGTTACACCCCTATATGCCAGTACAAGCTCTAGCCAATCAAAACCGCTGCTTGTGTGTCAGGGGCATGTGATTGGTTGTTGGTCGAGCTTCAGACACGCCCAGCTCCAAGCTTTTTTTGAAGCTGTAGTGTGGACGGGCCGTAAGTGTAAACATGATTTACTGGGAGAAGAGCAAGTCAAAACCTTATAGTCAGTCACCTTGTTAGTCAGGGCAGTGTAAACACAAACAGGCCAAGGTTAGACCATTCAAACACAGAAGTTCAAATGAAGGAAATGGACGCTGGTTACTTGGGAAAACAAATGCATACAGGTACACATGTGTCCCTATTTAATGACTGAGCAGTGGCTGTGCTAAAATTATAGAATTGCGTATTTGTGTAAACTTTCCACAACCGCCTCAACACATTCACGAAGGCACACACAACTTTTTTTGGGATGTTATGTTTTAATGTCCCTCTTTTTACTTGTTTAGTGGGTTTGGCTCAACCACAGTTACACACTCAAACGTGCAAAACACACACACATGACACAGTTGCAGCTGCAGGAGCTAGGAAGCGTGTAAAATGGGAAGACCATTGTACTGGAGAGAGAGAAAGGGGCATAGAAAATCTGAATGAAATGTGAATGTACTAGAGTAAAAGGGAAAGTGAGCAGACAGGAGAAGGGAACAGTTAGTTAGTGAGGAGAGAGGCAGAGAAATTATTTGGAGGGGTTGCGAGAGCGAGACGAGGACAGACAGACAGGTCAGAAAAGAGATTTGCATGTCAAGTAGTAATAGGCTTGTCCTGAGTACTGCACACGCACACTACTAAGCTGCAGTGTTCATGGTGCTGCTGCAGTGTGTGTGTGTGTGTGTGTGTGTGTGTGTGTGTGTGTGTGTGTGTGTGTGTGTGTGCGTGCAGGCTGCCAGCCTAAACTGACTGACACTGCACCCATCAGAAGGACATTTTATCAGTGTGAAAACTGTGTAACGAGCCTGGGACCCCCCACTGCTCTTTAACCACCCCAATGGACACCAGGCGTTACATTAACACACATCATGGGAGAAATCCCTCACACTCCATGCTGTAAACGATGCACATTCCTCTGAATATTTTTGCACGTTTCTGTTTTATGCTTCCTATTATGAAACTGAACTGCTCTTCCACTTTAAAGGGGCCCTATTATGCTTTTTGGGGGTTTCCCTTTCCTGTAGTGTGGTATATAGTTTTATGTTCATGTAAATGGTCTGTAAAGGCTAAAGTTCCCTCCAGAGGGAGTTTCTCTGCTACACTCAACCCCTTTCTGAAACGACTCCTATGTGTACTTCGGTAACATATTGACATCACTACGTGCTCCTATTGGCTTCACTCCAACACATTGTACGTGATAGGCTAAGGGATGGGACATCTCTAAGAGGTTGACCAATCATGACAGAGCCGGCTATAGCTAACCAATCAGAGCAGACTGGGCTCTGGTTTCACACAGAGGGGGAAAAGAGGTGCTGCAGCACAGGCAGTATGAGAAAAATAAAGATATTTTAGAATATTAAACAATGTTAAAATGTCACAGGAGACGCACAAAATAGGATTACAAAACATGAGAAAGAGCATAATAGGGCCCCTTTCAATTCCGAAACAGTGCGCATTTTAATGTTGTAATTTGAAATATTCCTATTGTTCTTTTTTGTATATTTATATTCTTGTAAACTGTTTGCCTGTTCCTTTCCCTTTGTTCACTGTTCTTTTGAGTGTGATCCAAATCATCAATCCACACTTATCAACCAAATCCCCTTCATTTCTCATGTTCTCCCTCTCCAACCTCATTATATTCTGCCTGCCTCACCCCTCCTTCCTCACAATCACACAATAGCAGCCACTGGGAACACACACACACATCAACTCATGAGCTGTCTGTCTCTAAATCTTCTTCTCTATTTATTTATTTCTCTTTCTTCATCAGTGTTTCCTTTGAGCTTGTCAAATGAAATTCATCCGTCGTTAATTTGCATTTGCTCAAATTAATACATTGTCATCATCTATTAAAACCACTAATACCCCAGTTTCAAGTTTGGATGGGTCAGTGATTGCTTGTTGACTGAAATAAACATAATTATTCCATTTTGTTTTAGATATCATAAAGTACAACTTGTAAGTGTTAAAATAATGTATTTGCCACTTCAGTTGACTGCACATAACATCTATGCAGCTCTGTCTTTTACATGTCTCTTTTTCTTCTTCTCCTCATTACCTCTTTCTCTGATAAGGTAACAACTTGTATTTGTTGTGTCTAAATTGATAGATGGCCCCGACCAATTACCTGGACGTTCATCATTTCGTTCAGCTCTCAGTGCATTCATACACAACACGACTAATATCAACCTAATCCATCAACTGTTTTCCTTCGGATTCCTTTTTCTTACACATAGATGACTTTCATTTACCCTAGCAGACTTTGTCCAACGAGCACATATCAAACACATGTTTTTCTGAAACACAAACAGGTACTATAATGTAATTTCCCTGCGATCTTCCCATTTCTGTCCCTGTGATCCATCACAAGGTCTTAAATATGCAGATAGTCCTGATAAGTGTGCTGGGTGAGCGTATAAGATATTCAAATGTACCCCCTTTATTTAAATCCACCTTCATTTATATTCATATCACTGATCCAATGCTGGCCTTGCTTTTCTATTACCACAGGAACTCATGCAGATCGGTCGGTCACAGGATGCAGTGATTGGCCGGTCATATCGTCATTCATCTGTGGGGGACGTATTTTACATTTTACAGAGAAAGGTGACACTTGGGCTGAAAGACAAACATACATGCATTGATACAAACACACACACACATACCATGTATACATCACTTCAGGGGACATTACATTGACTTACATGCATTTCCTGGAGACTTATCCTAACCTTAACCATAACCAACATATGCCTAACCCTAACCCTAAACCTAAACCTACAGTGGGGCAAAAAAGTATTTAGTCAGCCACCAATTGTGCAAGTTCTCCCACTTAAAAAGATGAGAGAGGCCTGTAATTTTCATCCTAGGTACACTTCAACTATGAGAGACAAAATGAGAAAAAAAATCCAGAAAATCACATTGTCTGATTTTGAAAGGATCTATTTGCAAATTATGGTGGAAAATAAGTATTTGGTCAATAACAAAAGTTAATCTCAATACTTTGTTATATACCCTTTGTTGGCAATGACAGAGGTCAAATGTTTTCTGTAAGTCTTCACAAGGTTTTCACACACTGTTGCTGGTATTTTGGCCCATTCCTCCATGCAGATCTCCTCTAGAGCAGTGATGTTTTGGGGCTGTCGCTGGGCAACACGGACTTTCAACTCCCTCCAAAGATTTTCTATGGAGTTGAGATCTGGAGACTGGCTAGGCCACTCCAGGACCTTGAAATGCTTCTGACGAAGCCACTCCTTCGTTGCCCGGGCGGTGTGTTTGGGATCATTGTCATGCTGAAAGACCCAGCCACGTTTCATCTTCAATGCCCTTGCTGATGGAAGGAGGTTGTCACTCAAAATCTCACGATACATGGCCCCATTCATTCTTTCCTTTACACGGGTCAGTCGTCCTGGTCCCTTTGCAGAAAAACAGCCCCAAAGCATGATGTTTCCACCCCCATGTTTCACAGTAGGTATGGTGTTCTTTGGATGCAACTCAGCATTCTTTCTCCTCCAAACACGTCTAGTTGAGTTTTTACCAAAAAGTTCTATTTTGGTTTCATCTGACCATATGACATTCTCCCAATCCTCTTCTGGATCATCTAAATGCTCTCTAGCAAACTTCAGACGGGCCTGGACATGTACTGGCTTAAAGGTGGGGTAGGTAAGTTTGAGAAACCGGCTCGAGATACACTTTTTGTTATATTCCATGGAATGCTCTTAACATCCCGATAGCAATGAATATCTTAAGTGTTTTGACAATAAATCCATTAAAACAATTCATCTGTGGAAGCCGTAGTGCTGTAAAAAGCACGACCAATAATTTTAGCCGGCCCGGCTAAAGTAACTGGATGGCCTACCTGCCTGTCAGCCTTCCATCTGTTCACAAACTTATCTCGTGCCCTCATTGGTCATGTGCGCGTCCGTGTGTGTTGGAGGAGGGGCTCTGTAAGGAAGTGGCAGATTTTTCCCGGCTGTGTATTTTCAAATTCTAGCGCACTCGAGCTGGTTTCTTCAAAATTACCTACCCCACCTTTAAGCAGGGGGACACGTCTGGCACTGCAGGATTTGAGTCCCTGGCGGCATAGTGTGTTACTGATGGTAGCCTTTGTTACTTTGGTCCCAGCTCTCTGCAGGTCATTGACTAGGTCCTCCCGTGTGGTTCTGGGATTTTTGCTCACCGTTCTTGTGATCATTTTGACCCCACAGGGTGAGATCTTGCGTGGAGCCTCAGATCGAGGGAGATTATCAGTGGTCTTGTATGTCTTCCATTTTCTAATAATTGCTCCCACAGTTGATTTCTTCACACCAAGCTGCTTACCTATTGCAGATGCAGTCTTCCCAGCCTGGTGCAGGTCTACAATTTTGTTTCTGGTGTCCTTTGACAGCTCTTTGGTCTTGGCCATAGTGGAGTTTGGAGTGTGACTGTTTGAGGTTGTGGACAGGTGTCTTTTATACTGATAACGAGTTCAAACAGGTGCCATTAATACAGTTAAGGAGTGGAGGACAGAGGAGGCTCTTAAAGAAGAAGTTACAGGTCTGTGAGAGCCAGAAATCTTGTTTGTTTGTAGGTGACCAAATACTTATTTTACCGAGGAATTTACCAATTAATTCATTAAAAATCCTACAATGTGATTAGGCAAAGACAGGCCGGACACCCTTTTATGGTTCATTCAGTGAAGTGCATGTATATGTGGAGGTAGATATAGGGGGAGGGATGGAGAGATGAGGTAAAAAAACGTCCTTTTGGCTTTATATTATCAAGGACAGTCCTACAAACGGTGGACCATATGATCCCTTTCAGGGATACTTCTTACCTTCCTACTTATTACAAGTTTACTTAATTTCCAATACATGCTTTTGCTTGACTTGATTCAACTCACTATTGATACAAAGGGACTTTTTCCTATTTTGTTTAGTCATTTGGACCTTTTACAAATAAGATATGCCATTGGAATTGGTGTGCAATGCAAACCATTGCTGCCCGTATTAGTCAATTCATCTAAAAGTCCTCCGAACATGGCGCAGGTGTCTTGCTTTACTTGCATGAGCAGATCAACCTGACCCGGAAAATGATCAAGCAAAAGGGGGCTTCTGCAGTTTGATGAAACTGCAGAAGCAGATGGGGCTCTTATCACAAGCATTCATTCTCAGCATCTCTGGCTCCACAGTATCATTGAAATCAGAGAAACACACAACATCACATTGAGTTTGTTGTTACTTTGGAAAGAAATGAATAGGGAGAGACTGAAAATGCTGTCATTCTCTTTAAATTCACTGATAATCTGGCTTCTTTGGAGATATGAGCTGGATCTTGGCAGCTCTACAGCTCATAGCTGGCTGTAAAAAGTGACTCAATTATTCACGCTCTTTTCTCTGGAAACAAAAAGGTGTGCCTCAAAACTGCCACGTTTATCTTAGAATAGATGAAGCATTTTGCACATAGAGTTGGCGTATCACTCGGAAAGCTGGAGACCAAACTCCTGCCTTGCAGAGTAAATAAGGAAGTCCGGAGGAAAGTAGTTCAGATTAAATTCTGAAGTGAAGTCACACCACAGCGGAGCTATATCAGAAGAGGTTCAGTACTGCTATCATCTGATTTATCATGAGCAAAGAAACTCTATGGTAAAAAGTATGATTAATTCCATCTATGTTTAGTCAGCACTAGCTACTTAACATTTTTACTTTTCATGTGAGCGATGAAGTCTTAAAACGTTAAAAGGTCAACATTTGGGATTTTGGTCAATGATCAAATAACATTAGAGCTAATGACAGTCAGTGATAAATATATGTTTAATGCTGGTTAGCAAATGTAATGTATGTTCACACACTGATTAACCTAACCTAATATGGAACACATAATTCAATCTTACCAGGATGTTAGCATGGTATTAGCATTTTAATTGTAAGCATGTTAGCATGACGATATTAGCTTTGTCAATGTTAGCTCGTTCGCTGTTGTAAGCATTGTACTCAACGCATCACAGAGCTTATAGCATGGCTTAACTCTTAGTCTTGTTTAAATCAAAATAAATATTTAAAAGTAATAATCAAGTGATTGACAATAAAGATCTACAGAACAGCTACTGTGATGTAGGTCTTCCTTTCAATGTTGCGTTTACTTTTCATATAAACTAATAATTTTAGCTGCTAAACTCAAAACAAAGTAGTGTTTGAAGCGTTCAGCGCTTGGGTGCTTTCTTCCAATTTGCTAATTGCTGTAATTTTCCCCCTTTCTTTAATTTTGAATTGTAGGTGTTCTGTTTAACTTCTAGTTTATCTTTCAAAGACAAGGAAAGCTCAAAGTTGGCCTATATGAAAGAAGTATAAAATATATATTTTGACATGCAAATAATATTATTCATCGAGGATGGATATTTTAAAAGTGAGGAGTAGCCGGTGTGCCAGACTTCGTGACGCACAGTTTGGTGTCTCTGCAGGACCATGATACAATAGGCGCTTTCACACAAAAGTACTTTTCCCAGGAATAGTTCCGATAGTTCCTGGGATTTTGCGTTCACACCAAAAAGATCTGGAACTAGAACTTAGTTCTTGGGAACCTTTTCACCCCTTTTCAGTCCCTGCTAGAGAGGTGGTACTTTCCTGGGGAGGAAAAGGTTCCAATTTCTGATTGGCTGGGCGAATTGCAAACCACGCCCCGTAAAACTCAGAAAGGTTTTGTGAAGCCGCCATTTTATTTGCTCAGATTAGCATTATTAGCATTAGCCCAGCGCACCAACGGAGAGAGACTAACTTATGGCAACACAAAATAAAACGTGGGAGCGGTGGAGTGATGAGGAGGTGTTGGCGCTTCTGGCGAACTACCCGGGACTTCGGGAGGCAGTATACGCCGTGAAGTTGTTTGCGGCCTGCCAGTAAACCCAAAGCAGAAGAAGAAGTGACGTCAGTGGCTTCATTTGCGTAATCCTCCCTCAGGGACTTATTCCGGTGAACGAAGTGTGTAGTGTGCGAACGCGATTTACTATGACAGTTCCGGGACTAAAGAGTTCGGCGGGACTAAGTACTGGGAACTAAGTACGGCAAAGTACTTGGTGTGAAAGCGGCTGGACAGAGCCGCTGCTGGCCTTTTGTGAATGCCGGACAGTCCAGCAGACCTCTTGTGGAGAGAGAGTGTGTGTGTCTCTGAAGCGCTGTGTGTGAATGACAAAGAGGAGAATAATGTGATGGGGGGGGGGGAAACAGTGGTAGACGCAGGAGGAGAGGAGGATAACAGAGGCAAAGAGAAGCTGACACAAATGACTGCGAGCTCAGCCTGACAGTAAAGGATTTCCTCACATTAAACGCTCCACACACTCACTTAAATCTGACATGTAGCTATTATAAGACTAATCAACCTCTGACTCTCCTTTATTCTTACGCCACTGTCCTTCTGTCTATTTCTGTTGCTAAGAGGTCAATTACATGTAATGACATCGACAATAACTCTTAATCTTAACAGGCTGGTAAAGAGGTGATGGAATTATGGTTATCTTTTTTACATCACTCTTTTACATTCAAGGGAATTTAACTTATTTGCTCTTGTGACATTCTCTCTGTCCTTCTCCAACAAACACACGCACACACTCTGCCACAACCCCCCCTGCCAGACCAAGCGGCCCAAAGGAAGTGCGTATGTGAATGTGTGTGTGTGAGAGTGTGTTCAGAATGTTCTAGTGCATGGGGGGAAGGGGTGTGTGTGTAGATTGTCCTGGCATGCTGCCAGTCTCTCCGTCTCTCATTACCCCTGTGTGTATAGGTGTCTATCTGTGTGTGTGTGTCTGTGTGTGTGTGGTTAAGTGTGCAACGGGGGCCTGCCAGCGTGACGGGCGTCACCATGGCAACACCAGAGCAGGTTCCAGATGCAATGCATCATATTTCTAGAGGAAGGTGCATACACAGGCAGACACACACACACACATACACATACACACACACACACACACTTAATGGGCAGCAGGCCTTTGGGTGGCCATGCAGATTAGTTGTATCGGATGGACCAACTCTTATTTAAATATTCATTCTTCATTTCATTCTTTTTCGTTTTGAGACGAATGATTGGATCCAACAATCATTCTGGACACACAAACAGGTACACACACACACACACACACACACACTTTTCAGAAGTAGTTATGCTTTCTTTACTCACTATTCCATTGTGTATAAGGAATTGTTTTTCAATTTGGGAAATGTTTTTAACCAGGTGAGATGATATCTTAACATTTTTGGATTTTGTATCTAAATGTAGATATTCATAGAGTAGTATCCTGTCTCACATTTCCAGTGTTTCACCTCAATTAACATGTTAAACAAGGATAGCTAATGTTTTTCATTTCTATTCTTTTTAGATGTTTAGCCTACGAAGGTATAACATCCTGAGAATAAGCCTAGAATATTCCCCCTCGTCTCCATCTCTAACTCATGGCAGCTCTAATAAAACTGTGGTACTCAAACTGTTAAGCCCCGAGAGTGAAGAGAAGCCTGTGTGTGTGTGTGTGTGTGTGTGTGTGTGTGTGTGTGTGTGTGTGTGACAAAGTGAGGTGTATTAAAACGGGGAGGATATAATGTGTGTATCCATAGGAATCCTGAAGTGTGTTTTGCAAGTCTGTGAGTAGAGTTTCTGTCTGCATGACTTATTCATCACATTATAGAGTTACAGTTCACCCAAAGACAAACACATCAACAGCGGGCCAACCAAAGAACACACACACCAAGTTATTGATATAGAGGAGAACATTTTCCTGGTTTTATGAAGACTGACAATCCCAGAAACAAACTAATGTCTTTGAAAGCTATGATGGTTTGGAATATTCATTAATACAAATCCTATATGCCTAGTTTTATTGTGAGGTATCTGACGTTTTTTTTAAATAAAAATAATTTAAACTAAAATTGCAATTTGAAATAATACAAGAGAAATCCATGTTTTGTAATCTGTACACATTTTTGTTGATTTCAATCAATTGCGCGGCCTGACAGGTTTCATTTGATGTGTTTTATTCTGTCTGTAAAACATTTTCTCAGTAGTTGCTTAGAAACAGTAGAGACTGTGGATATCAGCTTCAGTGTGCATGCTCTTATGTGTGTTAAACAATAAAAAGGGCCTTGCGGATTTATGGGCTTGTAATGAGTAATGTATGGGATTCACAGAGCAACAGAAGAAGCTGCAGCCGTATACTGTGTAAATTACATTACATGTTAGTCGCTTTTATCCAAATCGACTTACATACTCAATACTGTGGACAATCCCCACAGGAGCAATTTGGGGTGAAGTGTCTCAGGGACACAACGACATGCTGACTGCAGTAGGGTTTGAACCTGTGCTCCCCTGATCCGAACACCAACGCACTATTCCACTGCGCCACACGTCTCCACAGTGAAAAAATAACGGTGATACTGATAAAGAACAGATACCACAGAAAGGAGACATGCGACTACTTTCTTCATTTTATACCAATCAGCTAATGCTAATCACACATACAACTGTTACAAATATTTCACCATTGAGATGAGAACAACCTCATAAAGTTCTAGGAGAGCATTTATACTGTATATCATTTACTTACCTGTGTTACTTTGAATTCCTTTTTATGTTTTACTCTCATGTCTCCCTGGAATATAAAGAATACAAATACAGAGAACTACGGTGGCCAACAGGTGCCAAAACACATGCTAATGAAGACAAATCTTTACCAACTTGACAACAGATGCACAGCGATGCAAAAAGAAAATACTGCAAATTCAAAATGCTGCAGGAAGCTCAAAACACAACAGAAACAGGGACACTAAAAAGTGACGCACACAGCAGGGACCGGAGTGTTTGTTGACGATCGATGATTATAAAGTTTGCCAACTATCACTGGAAACTTAAAGGTGGGTAAGTTTGAGAAACCGGCTCGAGATACACTTTTTGTTATATTCCATGGAATGCTCTTAACATCCCGATAGCAATGAATATCTTAATTAAAAAAAAATTCATCTGTGGAAACCGTAGTACTGTAAAAAGCACGACCAATCATCTGAGCCGGCCCGGCTAAAGTAACTGGATGGCCTACCTGCCTGTCAGCCTTCCATCTCTGCACACACTTATCTCGTGCCCTCATT
Source organism: Harpagifer antarcticus (assembly GCA_902827135.1). Taxonomy (NCBI): domain Eukaryota; kingdom Metazoa; phylum Chordata; class Actinopteri; order Perciformes; family Harpagiferidae; genus Harpagifer; species Harpagifer antarcticus. The sequence goes on along the minus strand of CADEHL010001196.1, from coordinate 911,344 downwards.
GGTCATGTGCGCGTTCGTGTGTGTTGGAGGAGGGGCTCTGTAAGGAAGTGGCAGATTTCTTCCGGTTGTGTATTTTCTAATTCTAGCTGGTTTCTCCTAAAATACCTACCCCACATATGACTAAAATGTAAGTTTGGCTTTTTTTTAACAATGTGATTGCATGAATCTTTCCGATATTACTAACCCAACTTTATAATCCTCAAATGTCGAAAGCTCTTTGAATAGTTTTTGAAGCTGCTGCTCGTTTCTCTAGTGGAAAGGTTTTGGGCCTTTGTAACTTGAACATGTTGGCCACCGTAGAGAACAGTCAGAATCAAAGTAAATAAGGGCTTATTTTAACAAACAGAAAAACTATATGAAAACATCAGTTTACACCAAACTAGTGCAATATAATCCAAGTCTCATTACTCTACAAGTGTTCCTGTATTTTAAACAAGGGCTCCATTTATCATCAAGAATGTTCTCAATGTTTTACTTCCCCTTTCACTGTGAACAAATGCGATAAGAATTGTGTATTATTTGAGAATTTAGTGTGATACTGGGTGAGTAATTGAAATACAAATGGTACTTTTGGGATAAAGTAGCCCCTTTATAACATGGTAGTTGGAAATACCTAGAGGAACAATATTTACATAGAACGATGCATGATATTAACATGTCAGGCTCACATTATATGAATTTCTGTATAGAATATATACAGAATTTGAATTTCCTGGACTGTTATTAATGAGTTACTTAGAAATTAATGATAATCTTTCTCTGTGTAACATGTAAGTGTGTGTGTGTGTGTTGTTCTCCCCATCTCTTTGGATTCTGGCCCGCCGCCAAGTGGCAATTGGTTCTCATTCTGCAGAAACAAAAGACCAGCGATGACATTTAAAGCGAGAAGGAGAGAGAGTGAGGTATAAAAAGAGAAAGATGGGAAAGGTCTAGAGATTTCACATCTCAGTGAGCACGGAGGACAGTGTGAGAAATTACTGGAGGTTACATGAGAGTGTAAGGGAGAGAAATAAAGACAAGGGGGGAGGGAGGGTGAGATGAAGGTGAGTTGGTTAAGCTTCTAATTAAGCTACTGAATGAAAGAGGGGTGAGTTCTTCATTGACATTCAGAAATGCTGGGAAATTGCATGCTGTAACGCTAAAAGAGCAAATAAACCCAAAGTCACAAGACTGTATTTAAAATAACACTGTCAACATATCTTTTTACCTCAAAGTAAAAATAATGATGCAGCTGTGACATACCAATTTCCCAATTTGGGATCAATAGAGTATATTTAAATCTAAATCTTATAATTTAATTTTGATGCTTTACTGACTGAGTAATAGAGAGAAATGTTCATCCTCAGTCTGCTGTATGTCCCTTACCCGAGCGGATTATACAACCTACAGAAAAAGTCTTGATGGCACTAAGTTGATTTGGGTAATGGATCATATTTGAATCATATGGAGTATTGTTTCTTGTTTTTCCTCAGCTGCTCTGCCCCGACTTATTGATTTATAGATTTTCATGATGGACAGAAAGCAAAAAAATGCTAACTGCTAACAGTAGCTGCTGTCAGCTAAGCTAAAACTATACTTTTTTACAGTGCTAAATGTTGGGCTGTTTGGGTGGAATTAGAGTTTATAGTAACTGAGACAAAAGATGAACTGCTGTTATACCATGACCGCATTTTATTCAGGATACACTTTTATGGTTTTGTTTATTGCGTGTGAAATGTGTTGTTGGTGTGAACTAGTGTCTTTGAATTTTTAACAACACCCTAAATCTTTATGATTCCCTTCTACTATAGCAAGATTCACACACACACACACACACACACACACACACACACACACACACACACACACACACACACACACACACACACACACACACACACACACACACACACACACACACACACACACACACACACACACACACACACCACACACCCTTTCTCCCCTCCTCATCTCCATATCAATGGCTGCAGGACAATCAACTGGCTGGTTCACACCAGCAGTGTGGAAGGCAGACACGGACACGGGCGAGCACGCGAGCGTACACACACACACACACACACACACACACACACACACACACACACCCTTTTTCTCCTTCATTTTATTTCTCCTTCGCCTCCTCAGCCTGAATTTTCCCTCATCAGACACCTCCTTATATTTTACACATGATGTTTTGGCTCATGGCAGTTTACCATCAAACAATAAACAACTAGAGGGACTAAAATAAGCAACAAGATGTAGATATTACAGTTGAACACTTTGAAGGTCTAAAGGTCTCCTCAAGTATAGTGCTATTCTCCAGAGAAGTGAGTCCAAACAGCTAAGAAAAATCATCTAAATTGACAAAGGTACATTTTTGGAAGAAAATATAAATTATATTAATATTCACAAACAACGGCATAACTTTCTATAATAATAAAAGACAATTAAAAAAAAGTAAATATAGAAAATAGTAATGAAATACAGAAACTTAAACAAAATCAAACCAGGCACTGTGTGTGTGTGTGTGTGTGTGTGTGTGTGTGTGTGTGTGTGTGTGTGTGTGTGTGTGTGTATGTATGTGTGTGTCAGAATGTAGATCCTGCTTTCTGATGACAGGACAGCACGCCAATTTGCATAATTCCCATAACCCTCCCCTCTGCATGTTAATGAGCCATCGCCATGGACACGCTAATTAAATAGGATGCTGCACACTTAGCCAATCAGGAGTACACAGGAATGTAGATATTACACACACACAACACTGATATACACACACTCACTGGTACTTATTTTACTGGGAGATCTGTTGCAAGCACACACACACAAGTGGATTATTGATGGTACCATTTCCCAATTTACTGGATTTCTATTTGAATTTAAGAAAATGTGAGAAATGATATCTTATAAATATAAAAGTTTAACAAAACAACCAAAATGAACATTTATCGCTTTGAAAAAGGAAAGAAAGGTGTTTTAACACATGTATAGTTGTTTGTTGTTGAAGTATATTCATTCCAACTATATATTTTGTAATTGTCATAATTCAAACATTTTTGGTTTAAAAATGTTTTGTTTCTCTGTTCCATTATTTTAGGAAAATAACTGCAATAGTGTATATGTGAATATTTTTATTTGATTAATAAAAAAACAACAACAACCAAATACTGCATGTAAATACTGTAGGCATGTGTGTGTGTGTGCCCTAAGAGTACCTCCTTTATACACACACACACACACACACACACACACACACACACACACACACACACACACACACCATGTATACATCACTTCAGGGGACATTACATTGACTTACATGCATTTCCTGGAGACTTATCCTAACCTTAACCATAACCAACACATGCCTAACCCTTACCCTTAACCTTACCCTAACCCTTAACCTAACCAAGTCTTCACCCTAAAATTAATGATTCCCCTTATGAGGACCTCCAATTTGTCCCCATAAGGGCGGCGAGTCCCCACACGTGACTGTGTAAACAAATGTAGGTCCCCACAAGTATAGTAATGCTAGGCCACACACACATTTGAATACTTTATTTGGTTCCACAAATTATATTACATAAGACAGGGAATCAAATATATCGGGGCTAAGCAGCACAGAACACTTAGGGGAACACATAGCATCTCCCTCTCCACACGGCTAAGCTGCAGCTTTAAGGGAACACATAGCATCTCCTTCTCCACACGGCTAAGCTGCCAATAGTAGCTGAAACAGAGCAATATTTGGCAATTTGTTTGGCTTTTCTCTTTGACATTCCAGCAATTCTCAGACCAATCATGGTGCATTTATAAACATGGCCAAGACTTCCGAATATAAGTAGCATATCTACACTTGTACCCAAAGCTGGTTATCACATCGAGCAGTGGTTGGTATTTGATATGCTTGTCCTGGAAAGCCTGGTCCATGTACAGGTCAAAGGCACAGCCTACTTCTAATATTAGCACCTCCCTGTGGTTAGTGTCAACAAAAACAACATCAGGTGTATTTGGGATGTTAGCAAAGACATCATTGGTAAAACCAAACCATTCTGGTAACACTCTAGCGTGCTTGTACATTGCTGCGCTAGATGTTGTCCACAATACGGTCATGACGGGCTATGTACAGGCGTTTGTATGCATTACATCCAGTTGTTATGTGTGCAATGGATTCTAGGTGTTGTTGTGAATCCTGATGGTTTAAACAGAATGGAGTGTGAATGTGAGGGAACAAGGTGGACAGATAGTACTTAGTGGGTAATACCTGCAGTCTTGCTTTGATGGTAAATGTCAGAACATCCTCACCAACAGCGGCGTTCTTAAACACTGAGTGTGAGACTGAGTGGTCAGCAAACCCCAAACAGGCTAGCTTTCCCTGTAATCTGAGTCCACACCAGTGCTGCCTGATCTCAGACTGCTTCATGCTGAGCAGAACCCTCCTTGCAGAGTCTCTGTGCAGTTTCACAGTCTCTTCCTGAGGTGTTGTGATGTCGCCCTTCACAACCACACTGGGGTCAGTGATCAGTTCATCAGAGACGGGGACTTCAGTCTGTGTGTTGAGTCTTGTCCATTTCAGCTGGACTCCAGTCCGATTGCAGAGGTAATTGAGATCAGGCCAGTCAGACCAGACCCCAAAACCATTGGCCTGAGAGTCCAGTTTCCCAGAGTCTTTCCTCCTGAAGCCAAGGAAGTTGTTCTGGTCTGCGCTGGCCAGGGGGATCTTCCTTCTTTGTAGATCCAGCAGGAGAGAGGCCCTGGCCATTTCTCTTACTGTGACATCATCATTGTTAAGCATGTAGATCAGGTGGGCTAGTCTGGTGGCTATGTAGGTCCACTCGACATTGGGGACTCCCAGCCCCCCCTCTCCACATGGGAGAAAGATGATGCCCCGTGTGGAGTGTGTGTTGAGGCCCACCCACTTTCTGACCAGCTGGACAGTTTTGTTTGTCATTTCTCTCAGTGCCTTGAGAGGGATGTGTACATTGGCAAAGAGATGTTGAATTTTAGCCAAAGCCACCTCTCTCACAGCCTGGAACTTCATGAGGACGGGGAGCGGGGACAAGTCAATCAGGTGAAGACGATACAGAAACTCTGTAGTGAGCTCCTCGACCTGCTCCCCCCACTCGCCAGCGATGTTAAACCTGTGGCCAAGGTATGGGTAGGTCTCATTACGGGAATACACCTTAATGGGTTGGCCCATTACAAGTAAGGAGGGGGGCTTGTCATTCTTGGCCTTATACCAGCGGTTGCCTCCACTGCAGCGCTCATGGAGTACGGCACACTTAGCCTGCTTCACCTCCAGCTCTGACCATTGGAGGAACTCATCAGTGCGTGCCAGCATGTTAATGATGACATCCTCTTGTCGTGATGACACCTGCACGTCATCAGCGTATCCCTGAACAGGATTTGGGGATTTCACATGCAAAGGACACACTGGTAAATCCACTTCATCCATGTGTGTGTGTGCCCTAAGAGTACCTCCTTCACACACACACACACACACACACACACACACACACACACACACACACACACACACACACACACACACACACACACACACACACACACCACACACACACACACACACACACCACACACACACACACACACACACACACACACACACACACACACACACACACACACACACATCACTTCAGGGGACATTACATTGACTTACATGCAGACTTGACTTATCCTAACCTTAACCATAACCAACACATGCCTAACCCTAACCCTTACCCTTAACCTAACCAAGTCTTCACCCTAAAATTAATGATTCCCCTCATGGGGACCTCCAATTTGTCCCCATAAGGGCGGCGAGTCCCCACACGTGACTGTGTAAACAGATTTAGGTCCCCACAAGTATAGTAATGCTAGGCCACACACACACACACACACACACACACACACACACACACACACACACACACACACACACACACACACCACACACAATCATAAATAAATAAGAGGTCTAGGCAGCACAGCTGTGAGTATGCCCTCTGGTGTGTGTTCAACGTACAAATCAAAAGAGGGACAAAGAGAGAGGGGGGGTAGTAGTAAACCCAGTCACACACACAAACATCACAGGCATGTTTTCACCTACACAAAAACAACAACAACAACAACAACAACAACAGGAGCCCTTAAATCATTCATTTGATCTTCTTATGATGACAACTTTCTCCGGCTCTTTCTTTTCTTTCTGCTTACTTTGATCCATCTGCATCTATCGATCGTCTCTCCCATCCAAACACTTTCCAGGACCATAACTGTGTTCCATATGCAGTCTAACGCTCACATGTAGAGGTCTACTTTAAAGCAAACATGAGAAACGAGTGCTCAGAAAAAGTGGAATGTAATAGATTAAAGACTAACATTTTCAGTGATATCCAAGACATGCACTTTTATTATTTGCTGGAGCAGATGCATGTGCAGAAAAACTCACATCTACAGCTGCCTTTTCCATCTCAGAGGCCTTTACGTTCCTGCTTGCACCATTACATTATACATATAATGAATTCTTCTGAGCAAGTTTCTGTAAGTTTCTACAAGTTTTGCAATTCTGCAGTTTTAGGAGTAATGGGATCCAATTTGAAAAATCACCTGCCTGACAACAAGAGGAGATTATAGCAGATAGGAAGGAGGAGATGAGGTTAGACTAGGATACGAGGGGAAACGGGGAGAGGAGAGGAAGAGAAAATATGTTCCTGAACTCAATAGGGTAACACTAGCCCTTGGCAAAGACACACACACACACACACACACACACACACACACACACACACACACACACACACACACACACACACACACACACACACACACACCACACACACACACACACAACACACACACACACACACACACACACACACACACACACACACACACACACACACCATCTCTGGGTAGCCTGAGATGCTCATTGTTATTCTGCACACAGTTGTGGCCACAGACAGGGCCAGGCAGGAGTGCAGACACACACACACACACACACACACACACACACACACACACACACACACCACACACACACACTGTCATGACACATTACCAATGCTAAATACTATACAAGATGAAGAAATACTAAAGTAGTACTAATTTGCATACACACAACGCACACACACAGGTGCAAACACACCCCCCCCCCCCCCCACACACACACACACACACACACACACACACACACACACACACACACACACACACACACCACACACACACACACACACACACACACACACACACACACACACACACACACGTTCCATCACTGCCAGAGTAACATCTGCCACCAATAGAGCAGGCTCTCCTCCTTGCACTTCATGAGAGTGATAGGAAGAGATGGCAAAGGAACTGAACAGAAACTGCATTTATTTCTTTACTTACATCTTTATCTTTCTTTTTATTAACATGTTTCTTATTCAATATGTTAGTCTACTCACTTGAAATGCCTTTTATCTTTGTACTGTAACTATGTTAATTTCCCCTTGTGGGACCAATTAAGGATTACTGATTCTGGTAAACCACTGCAAACCATTCTTTGAGGTGTCACAACAAGAGTAACTATGTCACTTTTTACTTGTGTTGTTGGTTATTGTTTCACCTGTTAGGCATAATACAAATCCACCCAAAGGACAAGAATGTCCTTGAAGAGATTAGACCTTATAGATTTAAATTCAGATTTGAATGTCACTGGTGAAGTGTCTGCAGCTGTGTCACCACAACTCTCCACTAGAGGTCATTAAGCCAGAGAGTGCTGTTGGCTGAAGGACATACAGAGTTTTCCTCACATGTTCTGACGGCAAAGTAACGAAACAATCAAAATAAAACCATGTGTTCTGTCTCCTGAATGCATCACAAAGACACTTACAGTGCTGGAGTCCTTGAGCAAGGCACATACTCTCTGACCTTCACATAAACATTATTCCTTTCAGCAAATTCTGCTTATTTCTTTCTCTCTAACATAAATAACTGGATGTAAACTGTACTTCAGAAGTGTACAAATGTCACATTAAATCACTATTGTTCCCCCATTCATAATATCCCTTATGAAAATAAATAGATGTAGGCTCTATATACCTACTGGGCATGTTATGTCATATATAAATGTGTCATCTGGCAGGAGTTTGAACCATCAAATTGACCCAAAGCATCACTTCTTTCAGCCTTACAGTGTGCTCCGTCTGTCAATAGAGAAATATCAATACATCTTTTCTTGAGGATATCATAATCTAAACTGTTTGCAATCTAAATGCAACTCTTAGGGTCTTTTGTGACCATGGTCTCCGGCGTGTGGATGTAACGTTGTGACTCAATTTGTTGTGGGATAAATGTACAAGTTTGAGTCACTTGTACATCCATTGAGTATTTTAATTTCATGATACTTTTTACTTCTGCTCCACTAGTTTTATCTGAGAGTTTACAGATTACGTGTTTAGTATGAAACATATACGGACTGTCTCAGAAAATTAGAATATTGTGATAAAGTTCTTTATTTTCTGTAATGCAATTAAAAAACAAAATGTCATACATTCTGGATTCATACAAATCAACTGAAATATTGCAAGCCTTTTATTATTTTAATATTGCTGATTATGGCATACAGCTTAAGAAAACTCAAATATCCTATCTCTAAATATTAGAATATCATGAAAAAGTATACTAGTAGGGTGTTCAACGAATCACTTGAATCGTCTAATTAACTCGAAACACCTGCAAGGTTTCCTGAGCCTTGAAAACACTCAGCTTGGTTCAGTAAACTAAATCACAAGTATGGGGAAGACTGCTGATCTGACTGCTGTCCAGAGGACCGTCATTGACACCCTCCATCAGGAGGGTAAGACACAAAAAGAAATTTCTCAAAGAGCAAGCGTTTTCACAGAGTGCAGTTTCACAAGCACATCCACAAAAAGTCTGTGGAAGGGGGAAATGTGGCAGGAAACGCTGCACAACCACTCTCTCTCCTCTCTCTCTCTCTCTCTCTCTGATTCTGGAGGGGGAGCAGGAAACACACTCACCACCACTTCCTCTGACAGAGAAAACCAAACACAGCAGAAGGTAGGTAAATGGCATCGACAGAAGAGTAAAGTGTGTAAAGCCAAGCATGTCAGCAATGTTTGAGGTAAGCAGTTATGTCCCTTCGAATTGATTAACCAATTAGAAATGTTATCATATATGCATCACACCTAAAACATAAACACTTAAAGTATTTTATTTGCTTATTTATTTTTAATTTAACATTGAAGTATTCCATAGATTTAAAAAAAAAAAGGGATAAGCTATGTGAACAAAATATGCATACCATAAATCATCTTCATTAGGCCCTATACAGGATAGGTATCTGATGGCACATTTTAGCTATACTCTTCCAAGGCCATAGTCAGAGCTTTTTTATGAAATTAGGGCCCTAAAAACCCTCATATCAAAAACTAATCAAAAAGTACAAAATGTCCTAAATGATTCAACAATGTTTATATACTTGTTGTACATATTAATTCATAACCTGATTTTAAACTGCCATGAATACAATGAGGAGACTGGTAACGTATTCTTTGATTAATTTTAAAGTAGTTAAATGTAAACATATTGAGTCTGAATACTGGATTACCACAGTTAATTGTTTAATTAGATACAGACCTAGTGTATAGTCGATATTAAAAAATAATGATCTGAAGTGAAACCCATTGCAATGTACTTTGTTTCAGAAATTATTCTAGGATAAACTCAAAAATGATATTGCAATGTTACTTAAACATCAAAATGTGTGTTACGTTGCATGATTTAAAAACAAGAATTCATATTACAATATTAAAGTTTCTAACACTGGCCTATTATAAAGCCAGTTAAGTTGCCATATATCTTATCATTAAGTTTAAAAAGCTTTGTACAAATGGCCAGCTGTTGGTTCTGTCTTCTTGGGATGTCTACATTGTTGACTGACTCAATTTATTTTTACTCTGTGATTATTGTCATGTGGCAGTTCATTTAGTTGTACAGTAAAAAGTCCCACGTGAGTCATTTGAGAACACTTTAGCTGATGTCGTAGCCAATGGCCTAAACAAAATAGTATGGTGATGATGTGGTCGTATTGGACATATTTGAAATCATGTTTCTAGGTTGCAGTGTTTAACATGATTTATTATCCTATTTTGTATATGTTTACCAGAAAAAAAGCGCAATGAATATTACGTTTTGCTCTTCTTAACATACATCATAACTGTAACAAAACCTTTAAGCATTCCTAGGAGTGTTAAAAAAAGACTGTCCAGATATTCAACAATATAAACTATATGAAGAAGAACTATATTTATCATTGGTAAATGAAAACAGGCTTTCTGTCCGAGGGTTCAGAGTCCAACCCCCACTTCAACATACATTAGCATGCTGAAGTGTCCTTGAGCACAACAATGATAACTAGTGTTGGTCTGTGATGTATCTGACCTCTGATCTGAGGAGGAATCAAGTAAAATAAAAACATCCTAGGCAGTTTTTATAATGAATCTCATTGTAGTGTGCCGGTTTGTGAAAAGCACGAGGGCTCTAACTTAATCATCCATTGAGCAGCGTTGCCAACACATTGCGGGAAAACTCCTGGAAATGTATGGTTTTAGTAGGAATGCTCTGCTTTGACATAGGAATTTTCCTAAACATGACAAAAACTGCAATTATGTTCACCAATTCAACAATGATAAATTGACGCAAATGAATAAAACATGCACCTTGGATGTTAACCCTTATTTACAAAAAAAGTTTTACTTCTTAAAAAATGCAGGTCAGTTGAGATGAATGCACCAGCCTTTACAATGGTGTGGCTTATTTGAAGCCAATGCACTTGCTGGTTTCTCTGACTTTGTATCTTCATGGTTATTGCAATCATTGTTAGTGGATAAAATGGTCTACTTAAGAAATGTCATTTCATATAAAAACTCACATGACTTGATCATATACTATCACACACATTTTATTATAACTTTAAATGGATCACGTGCTACATTTTGATAGCTAGCATGTTTTGTTTCTCACAACATCACAATAATTGTTATGGTTTTTGTCATTAAAATGTAAGGTTTGTAATGTATATCATAACAGAAGGGGGGTCTACCACTGACACAAGTACTATCTCCCATAACACTTCAGGTAAAACAACTTTCAATAGAATTTTTATAAAGCGACAGACAGAGAAAAGAGAGGAGAGATTCCCAAACAGCAGAGAAACAAATACAGTGTGGAATCTGCCAACTGCAACGTTTCACCAACGAGACAAAGGCCGTGCTTGCTTACAGAAGAGACCGGCAATACGTGCATTCAAAGCAGTGACCATTGACCCACCAATGGAAAAAACAACCTCCTTCCTTGTGCAGAAATTACCTCTCTTATCTGTGTATATTTGACTGTGAGGGAAAGAGAGGTAGAGTTCATCTACTGCCAAGTAATGATTTTAGCCGGTATCAAGGAGATTAGATTTTAAAGCATGTAAACAAGTCGGTTACCTCTCAGTACTGAGGGATTGTATCCAAATGCTACTCAAATGTGGATTTCACAATATAATCCTACATTCTTAAGATATACTTGACGTTAAAATGGATACATATTGAATTGATTGTACCTTCGATTTGTACGTCCAACATTTAAAAATGTTATCCAATTTACATTTGAATTGTAAATTTGAAATGTACGTTGATTTTATGTACAATTTATACAAATTATCATGTCAGTGTTCACTTGTAACAATATAGAATATTCTGTATCTCTCACTGAAGATCCCATAATTCAACTGTAAAGCTAGATTGCAAGGAAAGCATGCAACACTACAGGACACACTGACATGCAAGCCGATAGTTTGGGGCACTCTGACACATAAATACAAACAAACTTCAGGGTTCACTTTTTCCAACATAGACACGACATCTGTTGTATTGAGACACATTTATTAAGTCCAGGATTCTCTCCCTGCATCATACACCTTGCCAGCGGGTCAAGTTGTGCAAGAGCTTCAACTCAAAGTTCGCTGAGGTTAATGGTTAGGTCAACTACAGTATACAAAAGACCCAGGAGTTTGCCTGGCTCGCTCAGTGAGTGTCCACTCATGCATCACAATATACGGAGGCAAACTAGCGTTAGATTAGGCTGGTCGAGCGTAACAAAACAGAAAAGTCCAGAGACAGCCAGCGTAAAAACCTGCACAAAGCAAGACAGAGAAGAATAGAACAGAACAGAATAGAGCAAAACAGCTCTGCTAGAGAATGAGGTCACCAGCACCAGTAAAACAATGTGAGTTTGTACATGTTAAAGGTCCCCTATTATACTGTTTTTCATCAATATATTATAGGTCTCAGATACAAAACATGTCTCTGAAGGGTTTGGCTAGAAATAGCAAACAGATCATGCATTGTAGCATCCCATAATCCCCTCTGTTTCAGCCCTGTTTCAAAAGTGATGATTCTCTGTTACTTTAGATGAAAATAAGGAGCCACTCCCCACATCCCTCAGATACCTCATTCACACCACGGTGTTTTCAGGCCGGTTCGGAGCTGGAGCTTGAAAAGCACCGGGTTTTCCTGTTCACACCGCAGCGGAGCAGCCTCTTAGCTCCGGAATCCGGTTTGTTTCAAGCACCAAAAAATTGTCCGGCTAGAGCAAAAGCACCGCATACGTCACGCTTACGTCGAGGCGGGGGCAAGGGGAATCGGAATCGCCGTTGAAGTTGATGATTACGATTGTTAAGCAGTTTTGAATGTAGCATGTAACGACTGTAAAGTTGGTAGTAAAGTCGACCCATTTCTTCCATTTCGTTTCGACAGAGCAAAACCAAAACGAGTAGCGCTTCAACACAATCGTCCATTGTTGTTCATGTCGGTGTGAGCTGTGAGGGGTTTCCACGCGGTTTGGCTTATGAAGCAAGCACGCAAACGGTTACGTCATGACGCAAACGATGACGCAATGATGCAGCACCAGTCGGACTCTGGGCGGTGTGAAAAGAGCCGGAGCTAAACCGAAGAACCGGTCTGAACCTGAAAAGCTCTAGCACGGAGCTTGAACCGGAGTTGCGTTGGTGTGAATGTGTTATGAGAGATATTGGATACAAAAATAAACACAATGGTGCTCTAGGAGGAGATTGAGGTGATAAGGTGGGGGGGGGGGCTTACCTTGGTTGCTGATTGGCTAATGGTTACACAATCATAAAGTGGCCAAATCTGATCAGCTCATTTTCAGACAGGTTTTTATATAAATGGATCAGGACAAAAAGAGAGAGAATCTTTTTTCCTGAAACTTTCAGAATCTCTTTACACAGAGGGGACACATGTTGATGAAGAAGAGACAGGAACAAGAAGATTTTGCATAATATGTGACCTTTAAGTAACATAAAAAGTACAAAAACTATATTTTCAGCTTCTGCTCCTTTTTCTTAAATGGGCCTAGAAACCCATACCCGATAGTAACCGAGATGTTTGTGTTTTCGAAAGGGCAGATAACGGTTTGGCTGCTTGTCAAATAAATGATGAATCAACAATTATGAAACCAAGCTAACGGCCCGTCCACACTACAGCTTTGACAGCTTCAAAAACGGTTTCCAAAGCGTCTGCCCATTCACTTTGAATGGGGTGACGTCACTTATCGCCGAACTGCATTGTGGGAAGCAGAGCGGAGCTTTCCTGGCGTTTCAGGCTGCAAAAGTTGAGCAATGTTCAACTTTTGAAGCTTCTGAAGCTTTCGGTGGAAGCGTCAGCCAATCAAAGCATATGCCAATAGGGGTGTAACGGTATCCGTATTCGTCCCGTACCGTCACAGTTCGGACGTCACGGTTCGGCACATGCAGTCACACGGCGAATACGCCTTTTTTACGAGTGGGAAAAAAGTCTGTCACTCAGGGCAGTATTACACTATATATAATCCAGGGGGCGGTATTGCGCCTAAAAGCCAGCCGCCCGTAAATAACAAATGAAGAACAAAAACAAAACACAACAAAACGAACACAATATATGAAGAAGAAAAGTTAGTATCTATGGCGAGTTCACACAACACACAGGAGCTAGAAGACCCACCTGCTTCTTTTAAATCAGATGTGTGGGAACATTTCGGGTTCCCTGTGGACTACAACAATGATAGGGTGCGAGTTGTGGATCGGACGAGGACGGTGTGTCGGCGTTGTTCGACAGCGGTGCGGTATACTGGTGGTAACACGTCAAACATGCTCAATCACATCCGAGTCAGTCTCAGTCCCCAGCGAGAGGGTTTTCTCGACGGCAGGTGACATAGTTACCGCCAACAGATCTGCCCTCACTACTGACAACGTAGACAAACTCATCTTTTTGAAGACAAACTTGAAAATAGAGTAAAGCTTGAGCACCTTTATTTAGGCATAATGGCCTCACACACTCACACGTTAATTACACATGTTAGACATTGCTCCTAAAGGTACAGATTTTATTTTAGTTTTATATTATTGTATTTATTTTATATTTTGACATCAGGAGATGTTATACAGTTCTGTATTGCCTTTTATTGATTGTGATTGAAACACTTTCTTATTATTTATTTTAATATTTTCAAGACATTCTTTTTAGTTGTACAGCTTATTTAACCTTTTTGTTTGACATCAGCCAATATAAATAATATGGCCATCTGAGTGTGTGTGTGTGTGTGTGTGTGTGTGTGTGTGTGTGTGTGTGATACTGTTTGTGGTTTGTTTTTAACTGTGTAATACAGTTAATGATTACAAATGTTAGAGTTCCTTATTTTCATACCAAAACTTGCACGACTGTTAAAAATAAATAACAGCAAAAAAAATTATGCATTTGTGACTTTTCTTTGCTTTTCCTTGTTATACCGAAACCGTACCGAACCGTGACCCCCAAACCGAGGTACGAACCGAACCGTGACTTCTGTGAACCGTTACACCCCTATATGCCAGTACAAGCTCTAGCCAATCAAACCGCTGCTTGTGTGTCAGGGGCATGTGATTGGTTGTTGGTCGAGCTTCAGACACGCCCAGCTCCAAGCTTTTTTTGAAGCTGTAGTGTGGACGGGCCGTAAGTGTAAACATGATTTACTGGGAGAAGAGCAAGTCAAAACCTTATAGTCAGTCACCTTGTTAGTCAGGGCAGTGTAAACACAAACAGGCCAAGGTTAGACCATTCAAACACAGAAGTTCAAATGAAGGAAATGGACGCTGGTTACTTGGGAAAACAAATGCATACAGGTACACATGTGTCCCTATTTAATGACTGAGCAGTGGCTGTGCTAAAATTATAGAATTGCGTATTTGTGTAAACTTTCCACAACCGCCTCAACACATTCACGAAGGCACACACAACTTTTTTTGGGATGTTATGTTTTAATGTCCCTCTTTTTACTTGTTTAGTGGGTTTGGCTCAACCACAGTTACACACTCAAACGTGCAAAACACACACACATGACACAGTTGCAGCTGCAGGAGCTAGGAAGCGTGTAAAAATGGGAAGACCATTGTACTGGAGAGAGAGAAAGGGGCATAGAAAATCTGAATGAAATGTGAATGTACTAGAGTAAAAGGGAAAGTGAGCAGACAGGAGAAGGGAACAGTTAGTTAGTGAGGAGAGAGGCAGAGAAATTATTTGGAGGGGTTGCGAGAGCGAGACGAGGACAGACAGACAGGTCAGAAAAGAGATTTGCATGTCAAGTAGTAATAGGCTTGTCCTGAGTACTGCACACGCACACTACTAAGCTGCAGTGTTCATGGTGCTGCTGCAGTGTGTGTGTGTGTGTGTGTGTGTGTGTGTGTGTGTGTGTGTGTGTGTGTGTGCGTGCAGGCTGCCAGCCTAAACTGACTGACACTGCACCCATCAGAAGGACATTTTATCAGTGTGAAAACTGTGTAACGAGCCTGGGACCCCCCACTGCTCTTTAACCACCCCAATGGACACCAGGCGTTACATTAACACACATCATGGGAGAAATCCCTCACACTCCATGCTGTAAACGATGCACATTCCTCTGAATATTTTTGCACGTTTCTGTTTTATGCTTCCTATTATGAAACTGAACTGCTCTTCCACTTTAAAGGGGCCCTATTATGCTTTTTGGGGGTTTCCCTTTCCTGTAGTGTGGTATATAGTTTTATGTTCATGTAAATGGTCTGTAAAGGCTAAAGTTCCCTCCAGAGGGAGTTTCTCTGCTACACTCAACCCCTTTCTGAAACGACTCCTATGTGTACTTCGGTAACATATTGACATCACTACGTGCTCCTATTGGCTTCACTCCAACACATTGTACGTGATAGGCTAAGGGATGGGACATCTCTAAGAGGTTGACCAATCATGACAGAGCCGGCTATAGCTAACCAATCAGAGCAGACTGGGCTCTGGTTTCACACAGAGGGGGAAAAGAGGTGCTGCAGCACAGGCAGTATGAGAAAAATAAAGATATTTTAGAATATTAAACAATGTTAAAATGTCACAGGAGACGCACAAAATAGGATTACAAAACATGAGAGAGCATAATAGGGCCCCTTTCAATTCCGAAACAGTGCGCATTTTAATGTTGTAATTTGAAATATTCCTATTGTTCTTTTTTGTATATTTATATTCTTGTAAACTGTTTGCCTGTTCCTTTCCCTTTGTTCACTGTTCTTTTGAGTGTGATCCAAATCATCAATCCACACTTATCAACCAAATCCCCTTCATTTCTCATGTTCTCCCTCTCCAACCTCATTATATTCTGCCTGCCTCACCCCTCCTTCCTCACAATCACACAATAGCAGCCACTGGGAACACACACACACATCAACTCATGAGCTGTCTGTCTCTAAATCTTCTTCTCTATTTATTTATTTCTCTTTCTTCATCAGTGTTTCCTTTGAGCTTGTCAAATGAAATTCATCCGTCGTTAATTTGCATTTGCTCAAATTAATACATTGTCATCATCTATTAAAACCACTAATACCCCAGTTTCAAGTTTGGATGGGTCAGTGATTGCTTGTTGACTGAAATAAACATAATTATTCCATTTTGTTTTAGATATCATAAAGTACAACTTGTAAGTGTTAAAATAATGTATTTGCCACTTCAGTTGACTGCACATAACATCTATGCAGCTCTGTCTTTTACATGTCTCTTTTTCTTCTTCTCCTCATTACCTCTTTCTCTGATAAGGTAACAACTTGTATTTGTTGTGTCTAAATTGATAGATGGCCCCGACCAATTACCTGGACGTTCATCATTTCGTTCAGCTCTCAGTGCATTCATACACAACACGACTAATATCAACCTAATCCATCAACTGTTTTCCTTCGGATTCCTTTTTCTTACACATAGATGACTTTCATTTACCCTAGCAGACTTTGTCCAACGAGCACATATCAAACACATGTTTTTCTGAAACACAAACAGGTACTATAATGTAATTTCCCTGCGATCTTCCCATTTCTGTCCCTGTGATCCATCACAAGGTCTTAAATATGCAGATAGTCCTGATAAGTGTGCTGGGTGAGCGTATAAGATATTCAAATGTACCCCCTTTATTTAAATCCACCTTCATTTATATTCATATCACTGATCCAATGCTGGCCTTGCTTTTCTATTACCACAGGAACTCATGCAGATCGGTCGGTCACAGGATGCAGTGATTGGCCGGTCATATCGTCATTCATCTGTGGGGGACGTATTTTACATTTTACAGAGAAAGGTGACACTTGGGCTGAAAGACAAACATACATGCATTGATACAAACACACACACACATACCATGTATACATCACTTCAGGGGACATTACATTGACTTACATGCATTTCCTGGAGACTTATCCTAACCTTAACCATAACCAACATATGCCTAACCCTAACCCTAAACCTAAACCTACAGTGGGGCAAAAAAGTATTTAGTCAGCCACCAATTGTGCAAGTTCTCCCACTTAAAAAGATGAGAGAGGCCTGTAATTTTCATCCTAGGTACACTTCAACTATGAGAGACAAAATGAGAAAAAAAATCCAGAAAATCACATTGTCTGATTTTGAAAGGATCTATTTGCAAATTATGGTGGAAAATAAGTATTTGGTCAATAACAAAAGTTAATCTCAATACTTTGTTATATACCCTTTGTTGGCAATGACAGAGGTCAAATGTTTTCTGTAAGTCTTCACAAGGTTTTCACACACTGTTGCTGGTATTTTGGCCCATTCCTCCATGCAGATCTCCTCTAGAGCAGTGATGTTTTGGGGCTGTCGCTGGGCAACACGGACTTTCAACTCCCTCCAAAGATTTTCTATGGAGTTGAGATCTGGAGACTGGCTAGGCCACTCCAGGACCTTGAAATGCTTCTGACGAAGCCACTCCTTCGTTGCCCGGGCGGTGTGTTTGGGATCATTGTCATGCTGAAAGACCCAGCCACGTTTCATCTTCAATGCCCTTGCTGATGGAAGGAGGTTCTCACTCAAAATCTCACGATACATGGCCCCATTCATTATTTCCTTTACACGGATCAGTCGTCCTGGTCCCTTTGCAGAAAAACAGCCCCAAAGCATGATGTTTCCACCCCCATGTTTCACAGTAGGTATGGTGTTCTTTGGATGCAACTCAGCATTCTTTCTCCTCCAAACACGTCTAGTTGAGTTTTTACCAAAAAGTTCTATTTTGGTTTCATCTGACCATATGACATTCTCCCAATCCTCTTCTGGATCATCTAAATGCTCTCTAGCAAACTTCAGACGGGCCTGGACATGTACTGGCTTAAAGGTGGGGTAGGTAAGTTTGAGAAACCGGCTCGAGATACACTTTTTGTTATATTCCATGGAATGCTCTTAACATCCCGATAGCAATGAATATCTTAAGTGTTTTGACAATAAATCCATTAAAACAATTCATCTGTGGAAGCCGTAGTGCTGTAAAAAGCACGACCAATAATTTTAGCCGGCCCGGCTAAAGTAACTGGATGGCCTACCTGCCTGTCAGCCTTCCATCTGTTCACAAACTTATCTCGTGCCCTCATTGGTCATGTGCGCGTCCGTGTGTGTTGGAGGAGGGGCTCTGTAAGGAAGTGGCAGATTTTTCCCGGCTGTGTATTTTCAAATTCTAGCGCACTCGAGCTGGTATCTTCAAAATTACCTACCCCACCTTTAAGCAGGGGGACACGTCTGGCACTGCAGGATTTGAGTCCCTGGCGGCATAGTGTGTTACTGATGGTAGCCTTTGTTACTTTGGTCCCAGCTCTCTGCAGGTCATTGACTAGGTCCCCCCGTGTGGTTCTGGGATTTTTGCTCACCGTTCTTGTGATCATTTTGACCCCACAGGGTGAGATCTTGCGTGGAGCCTCAGATCGAGGGAGATTATCAGTGGTCTTGTATGTCTTCCATTTTCTAATAATTGCTCCCACAGTTGATTTCTTCACACCAAGCTGCTTACCTATTGCAGATGCAGTCTTCCCAGCCTGGTGCAGGTCTACAATTTTGTTTCTGGTGTCCTTTGACAGCTCTTTGGTCTTGGCCATAGTGGAGTTTGGAGTGTGACTGTTTGAGGTTGTGGACAGGTGTCTTTTATACTGATAACGAGTTCAAACAGGTGCCATTAATACAGTTAAGGAGTGGAGGACAGAGGAGGCTCTTAAAGAAGAAGTTACAGGTCTGTGAGAGCCAGAAATCTTGTTTGTTTGTAGGTGACCAAATACTTATTTTACCGAGGAATTTACCAATTAATTCATTAAAAATCCTACAATGTGATTAGGCAAAGACAGGCCGGACACCCTTTTATGGTTCATTCAGTGAAGTGCATGTATATGTGGAGGTAGATATAGGGGGAGGGATGGAGAGATGAGGTAAAAAAACGTCCTTTTGGCTTTATATTATCAAGGACAGTCCTACAAACGGTGGACCATATGATCCCTTTCAGGGATACTTCTTACCTTCTTACTTATTACAAGTTTACTTAATTTCCAATACATGCTTTTGCTTGACTTGATTCAACTCACTATTGATACAAAGGGACTTTTTCCTATTTTGTTTAGTCATTTGGACCTTTTACAAATAAGATATGCCATTGGAATTGGTGTGCAATGCAAACCATTGCTGCCCGTATTAGTCAATTCATCTAAAAGTCCTCCGAACATGGCGCAGGTGTCTTGCTTTACTTGCATGAGCAGATCAACCTGACCCGGAAAATGATCAAGCAAAAGGGGGCTTCTGCAGTTTGATGAAACTGCAGAAGCAGATGGGGCTCTTATCACAAGCATTCATTCTCAGCATCTCTGGCTCCACAGTATCATTGAAATCAGAGAAACACACAACATCACATTGAGTTTGTTGTTACTTTGGAAAGAAATGAATAGGGAGAGACTGAAAATGCTGTCATTCTCTTTAAATTCACTGATAATCTGGCTTCTTTGGAGATATGAGCTGGATCTTGGCAGCTCTACAGCTCATAGCTGGCTGTAAAAAGTGACTCAATTATTCACGCTCTTTTCTCTGGAAACAAAAAGGTGTGCCTCAAAACTGCCACGTTTATCTTAGAATAGATGAAGCATTTTGCACATAGAGTTGGCGTATCACTCGGAAAGCTGGAGACCAAACTCCTGCCTTGCAGAGTAAATAAGGAAGTCCGGAGGAAAGTAGTTCAGATTAAATTCTGAAGTGAAGTCACACCACAGCGGAGCTATATCAGAAGAGGTTCAGTACTGCTATCATCTGATTTATCATGAGCAAAGAAACTCTATGGTAAAAAGTATGATTAATTCCATCTATGTTTAGTCAGCACTAGCTACTTAACATTTTTACTTTTCATGTGAGCGATGAAGTCTTAAAACGTTAAAAGGTCAACATTTGGGATTTTGGTCAATGATCAAATAACATTAGAGCTAATGACAGTCAGTGATAAATATATGTTTAATGCTGGTTAGCAAATGTAATGTATGTTCACACACTGATTAACCTAACCTAATATGGAACACATAATTCAATCTTACCAGGATGTTAGCATGGTATTAGCATTTTAATTGTAAGCATGTTAGCATGACGATATTAGCTTTGTCAATGTTAGCTCGTTCGCTGTTGTAAGCATTGTACTCAACGCATCACAGACCTTATAGCATGGCTTAACTCTTAGTCTTGTTTAAATCAAAATAAATATTTAAAAGTAATAATCAAGTGATTGACAATAAAGATCTACAGAACAGCTACTGTGATGTAGGTCTTCCTTTCAATGTTGCGTTTACTTTTCATATAAACTAATAATTTTAGCTGCTAAACTCAAAACAAAGTAGTGTTTGAAGCGTTCAGCGCTTGGGTGCTTTCTTCCAATTTGCTAATTGCTGTAATTTTCCCCCTTTCTTTAATTTTGAATTGTAGGTGTTCTGTTTAACTTCTAGTTTATCTTTCAAAGACAAGGAAAGCTCAAAGTTGGCCTATATGAAAGAAGTATAAAATATATATTTTGACATGCAAATAATATTATTCATCGAGGATGGATATTTTAAAAGTGAGGAGTAGCCGGTGTGCCAGACTTCGTGACGCACAGTTTGGTGTCTCTGCAGGACCATGATACAATAGGCGCTTTCACACAAAAGTACTTTTCCCAGGAATAGTTCCGATAGTTCCTGGGATTTTGCGTTCACACCAAAAAGATCTGGAACTAGAACTTAGTTCTTGGGAACCTTTTCACCCCTTTTCAGTCCCTGCTAGAGAGGTGGTACTTTCCTGGGGAGGAAAAGGTTCCAATTTCTGATTGGCTGGGCGAATTGCAAACCACGCCCCGTAAAACTCAGAAAGGTTTTGTGAAGCCGCCATTTTATTTGCTCAGATTAGCATTATTAGCATTAGCCCAGCGCACCAACGGAGAGAGACTAACTTATGGCAACACAAAATAAAACGTGGGAGCGGTGGAGTGATGAGGAGGTGTTGGCGCTTCTGGCGAACTACCCGGGACTTCGGGAGGCAGTATACGCCGTGAAGTTGTTTGCGGCCTGCCAGTAAACCCAAAGCAGAAGAAGAAGTGACGTCAGTGGCTTCATTTGCGTAATCCTCCCTCAGGGACTTATTCCGGTGAACGAAGTGTGTAGTGTGCGAACGCGATTTACTATGACAGTTCCGGGACTAAAGAGTTCGGCGGGACTAAGTACTGGGAACTAAGTACGGCAAAGTACTTGGTGTGAAAGCGGCTGGACAGAGCCGCTGCTGGCCTTTTGTGAATGCCGGACAGTCCAGCAGACCTCTTGTGGAGAGAGAGTGTGTGTGTCTCTGAAGCGCTGTGTGTGAATGACAAAGAGGAGAATAATGTGATGGGGGGGGGGGGAAACAGTGGTAGACGCAGGAGGAGAGGAGGATAACAGAGGCAAAGAGAAGCTGACACAAATGACTGCGAGCTCAGCCTGACAGTAAAGGATTTCCTCACATTAAACGCTCCACACACTCACTTAAATCTGACATGTAGCTATTATAAGACTAATCAACCTCTGACTCTCCTTTATTCTTACGCCACTGTCCTTCTGTCTATTTCTGTTGCTAAGAGGTCAATTACATGTAATGACATCGACAATAACTCTTAATCTTAACAGGCTGGTAAAGAGGTGATGGAATTATGGTTATCTTTTTTACATCACTCTTTTACATTCAAGGGAATTTAACTTATTTGCTCTTGTGACATTCTCTCTGTCCTTCTCCAACAAACACACGCACACACTCTGCCACAACCCCCCCTGCCAGACCAAGCGGCCCAAAGGAAGTGCGTATGTGAATGTGTGTGTGTGAGAGTGTGTTCAGAATGTTCTAGTGCATGGGGGGAAGGGGTGTGTGTGTGTAGATTGTCCTGGCATGCTGCCAGTCTCTCCGTCTCTCATTACCCCTGTGTGTATAGGTGTCTATCTGTGTGTGTGTGTCTGTGTGTGTGTGGTTAAGTGTGCAACGGGGGCCTGCCAGCGTGACGGGCGTCACCATGGCAACACCAGAGCAGGTTCCAGATGCAATGCATCATATTTCTAGAGGAAGGTGCATACACAGGCAGACACACACACACACATACACATACACACACACACACACTTAATGGGCAGCAGGCCTTTGGGTGGCCATGCAGATTAGTTGTATCGGATGGACCAACTCTTATTTAAATATTCATTCTTCATTTCATTCTTTTTCGTTTTGAGACGAATGATTGGATCCAACAATCATTCTGGACACACAAACAGGTACACACACACACACACACACACACACACACACACACACTTTTCAGAAGTAGTTATGCTTTCTTTACTCACTATTCCATTGTGTATAAGGAATTGTTTTTCAATTTGGGAAATGTTTTTAACCAGGTGAGATGATATCTTAACATTTTTGGATTTTGTATCTAAATGTAGATATTCATAGAGTAGTATCCTGTCTCACATTTCCAGTGTTTCACCTCAATTAACATGTTAAACAAGGATAGCTAATGTTTTTCATTTCTATTCTTTTTAGATGTTTAGCCTACGAAGGTATAACATCCTGAGAATAAGCCTAGAATATTCCCCCTCGTCTCCATCTCTAACTCATGGCAGCTCTAATAAAACTGTGGTACTCAAACTGTTAAGCCCCGAGAGTGAAGAGAAGCCTGTGTGTGTGTGTGTGTGTGTGTGTGTGTGTGTGTGTGTGTGTGTGTGTGTGTGTGTGTGTGTGTGTGTGACAAAGTGAGGTGTATTAAAACGGGGAGGATATAATGTGTGTATCCATAGGAATCCTGAAGTGTGTTTTGCAAGTCTGTGAGTAGAGTTTCTGTCTGCATGACTTATTCATCACATTATAGAGTTACAGTTCACCCAAAGACAAACACATCAACAGCGGGCCAACCAAAGAACACACACACACCAAGTTATTGATATAGAGGAGAACATTTTCCTGGTTTTATGAAGACTGACAATCCCAGAAACAAACTAATGTCTTTGAAAGCTATGATGGTTTGGAATATTCATTAATACAAATCCTATATGCCTAGTTTTATTGTGAGGTATCTGACGTTTTTTTTAAATAAAAATAATTTAAACTAAAATTGCAATTTGAAATAATACAAGAGAAATCCATGTTTTGTAATCTGTACACATTTTTGTTGATTTCAATCAATTGCGCGGCCTGACAGGTTTCATTTGATGTGTTTTATTCTGTCTGTAAAACATTTTCTCAGTAGTTGCTTAGAAACAGTAGAGACTGTGGATATCAGCTTCAGTGTGCATGCTCTTATGTGTGTTAAACAATAAAAAGGGCCTTGCGGATTTATGGGCTTGTAATGAGTAATGTATGGGATTCACAGAGCAACAGAAGAAGCTGCAGCCGTATACTGTGTAAATTACATTACATGTTAGTCGCTTTTATCCAAATCGACTTACATACTCAATACTGTGGACAATCCCCACAGGAGCAATTTGGGGTGAAGTGTCTCAGGGACACAACGACATGCTGACTGCAGTAGGGTTTGAACCTGTGCTCCCCTGATCCGAACACCAACGCACTATTCCACTGCGCCACACGTCTCCACAGTGAAAAAATAACGGTGATACTGATAAAGAACAGATACCACAGAAAGGAGACATGCGACTACTTTCTTCATTTTATACCAATCAGCTAATGCTAATCACACATACAACTGTTACAAATATTTCACCATTGAGATGAGAACAACCTCATAAAGTTCTAGGAGAGCATTTATACTGTATATCATTTACTTACCTGTGTTACTTTGAATTCCTTTTTATGTTTTACTCTCATGTCTCCCTGGAATATAAAGAATACAAATACAGAGAACTACGGTGGCCAACAGGTGCCAAAACACATGCTAATGAAGACAAATCTTTACCAACTTGACAACAGATGCACAGCGATGCAAAAAGAAAATACTGCAAATTCAAAATGCTGCAGGAAGCTCAAAACACAACAGAAACAGGGACACTAAAAAGTGACGCACACAGCAGGGACCGGAGTGTTTGTTGACGATCGATGATTATAAAGTTTGCCAACTATCACTGGAAACTTAAAGGTGGGTAAGTTTGAGAAACCGGCTCGAGATACACTTTTTGTTATATTCCATGGAATGCTCTTAACATCCCGATAGCAATGAATATCTTAATTAAAAAAAAATTCATCTGTGGAAACCGTAGTACTGTAAAAAGCACGACCAATCATCTGAGCCGGCCCGGCTAAAGTAACTGGATGGCCTACCTGCCTGTCAGCCTTCCATCTCTGCACACACTTATCTCGTGCCCTCATTGGTCATGTGCGCGTTCGTGTGTGTTGGAGGAGGGGCTCTGTAAGGAAGTGGCAGATTTCTTCCGGTTGTGTATTTTCTAATTCTAGCTGGTTTCTCCTAAAATACCTACCCCACATATGACTAAAATGTAAGTTTGGCTTTTTTTTAACAATGTGATTGCATGAATCTTTCCGATATTACTAACCCAACTTTATAATCCTCAAATGTCGAAAGCTCTTTGAATAGTTTTTGAAGCTGCTGCTCGTTTCTCTAGTGGAAAGGTTTTGGGCCTTTGTAACTTGAACATGTTGGCCACCGTAGAGAACAGTCAGAATCAAAGTAAATAAGGGCTTATTTTAACAAACAGAAAAACTATATGAAAACATCAGTTTACACCAAACTAGTGCAATATAATCCAAGTCTCATTACTCTACAAGTGTTCCTGTATTTTAAACAAGGGCTCCATTTATCATCAAGAATGTTCTCAATGTTTTACTTCCCCTTTCACTGTGAACAAATGCGATAAGAATTGTGTATTATTTGAGAATTTAGTGTGATACTGGGTGAGTAATTGAAATACAAATGGTACTTTTGGGATAAAGTAGCCCCTTTATAACATGGTAGTTGGAAATACCTAGAGGAACAATATTTACATAGAACGATGCATGATATTAACATGTCAGGCTCACATTATATGAATTTCTGTATAGAATATATACAGAATTTGAATTTCCTGGACTGTTATTAATGAGTTACTTAGAAATTAATGATAATCTTTCTCTGTGTAACATGTAAGTGTGTGTGTGTGTGTTGTTCTCCCCATCTCTTTGGATTCTGGCCCGCCGCCAAGTGGCAATTGGTTCTCATTCTGCAGAAACAAAAGACCAGCGATGACATTTAAAGCGAGAAGGAGAGAGAGTGAGGTATAAAAAGAGAAAGATGGGAAAGGTCTAGAGATTTCACATCTCAGTGAGCACGGAGGACAGTGTGAGAAATTACTGGAGGTTACATGAGAGTGTAAGGGAGAGAAATAAAGACAAGGGGGGAGGGAGGGTGAGATGAAGGTGAGTTGGTTAAGCTTCTAATTAAGCTACTGAATGAAAGAGGGGTGAGTTCTTCATTGACATTCAGAAATGCTGGGAAATTGCATGCTGTAACGCTAAAAGAGCAAATAACCCAAAGTCACAAGACTGTATTTAAAATAACACTGTCAACATATCTTTTTACCTCAAAGTAAAAATAATGATGCAGCTGTGACATACCAATTCCCAATTTGGGATCAATAGAGTATATTTAAATCTAAATCTTATAATTTAATTTTGATGCTTTACTGACTGAGTAATAGAGAGAAATGTTCATCCTCAGTCTGCTGTATGTCCCTTACCCGAGCGGATTATACAACCTACAGAAAAAGTCTTGATGGCACTAAGTTGATTTGGGTAATGGATCATATTTGAATCATATGGAGTATTGTTTCTTGTTTTTCCTCAGCTGCTCTGCCCCGACTTATTGATTTATAGATTTTCATGATGGACAGAAAGCAAAAAAATGCTAACTGCTAACAGTAGCTGCTGTCAGCTAAGCTAAAACTATACTTTTTTACAGTGCTAAATGTTGGGCTGTTTGGGTGGAATTAGAGTTTATAGTAACTGAGACAAAAGATGAACTGCTGTTATACCATGACCGCATTTTATTCAGGATACACTTTTATGGTTTTGTTTATTGCGTGTGAAATGTGTTGTTGGTGTGAACTAGTGTCTTTGAATTTTTAACAACACCCTAAATCTTTATGATTCCCTTCTACTATAGCAAGATTCACACACACACACACACACACACACACACACACACACACACACACACACACACACACACACACACACACACACACACACACACACACACACACACACACACACACACACACACACACACACACACACACCCTTTCTCCCCTCCTCATCTCCATATCAATGGCTGCAGGACAATCAACTGGCTGGTTCACACCAGCAGTGTGGAAGGCAGACACGGACACGGGCGAGCACGCGAGCGTACACACACACACACACACACACACACACACACACACACACACCCTTTTTCTCCTTCATTTTATTTCTCCTTCGCCTCCTCAGCCTGAATTTTCCCTCATCAGACACCTCCTTATATTTTACACATGATGTTTTGGCTCATGGCAGTTTACCATCAAACAATAAACAACTAGAGGGACTAAAATAAGCAACAAGATGTAGATATTACAGTTGAACACTTTGAAGGTCTAAAGGTCTCCTCAAGTATAGTGCTATTCTCCAGAGAAGTGAGTCCAAACAGCTAAGAAAAATCATCTAAATTGACAAAAGGTACATTTTTGGAAGAAAATATAAATTATATTAATATTCACAAACAACGGCATAACTTTCTATAATAATAAAAGACAATTAAAAAAAAGTAAATATAGAAAATAGTAATGAAATACAGAAACTTAAACAAAATCAAACCAGGCACTGTGTGTGTGTGTGTGTGTGTGTGTGTGTGTGTGTGTGTGTGTGTGTGTGTGTATGTATGTGTGTGTCAGAATGTAGATCCTGCTTTCTGATGACAGGACAGCACGCCAATTTGCATAATTCCCATAACCCTCCCCTCTGCATGTTAATGAGCCATCGCCATGGACACGCTAATTAAATAGGATGCTGCACACTTAGCCAATCAGGAGTACACAGGAATGTAGATATTACACACACACAACACTGATATACACACACTCACTGGTACTTATTTTACTGGGAGATCTGTTGCAAGCACACACACACAAGTGGATTATTGATGGTACCATTTCCCAATTTACTGGATTTCTATTTGAATTTAAGAAAATGTGAGAAATGATATCTTATAAATATAAAAGTTTAACAAAACAACCAAAATGAACATTTATCGCTTTGAAAAAAAGGAAAGAAAGGTGTTTTAACACATGTATAGTTGTTTGTTGTTGAAGTATATTCATTCCAACTATATATTTTGTAATTGTCATAATTCAAACATTTTTGGTTTAAAAATGTTTTGTTTCTCTGTTCCATTATTTTAGGAAAATAACTGCAATAGTGTATATGTGAATATTTTTATTTGATTAATAAAAAAACAACAACAACCAAATACTGCATGTAAATACTGTAGGCATGTGTGTGTGTGTGCCCTAAGAGTACCTCCTTTATACACACACACACACACACACACACACACACACACACACACACACACACACACACACCATGTATACATCACTTCAGGGGACATTACATTGACTTACATGCATTTCCTGGAGACTTATCCTAACCTTAACCATAACCAACACATGCCTAACCCTTACCCTTAACTTTACCCTAACCCTTAACCTAACCAAGTCTTCACCCTAAAATTAATGATTCCCCTTATGAGGACCTCCAATTTGTCCCCATAAGGGCGGCGAGTCCCCACACGTGACTGTGTAAACAAATGTAGGTCCCCACAAGTATAGTAATGCTAGGCCACACACACATTTGAATACTTTATTTGGTTCCACAAATTATATTACATAAGACAGGGAATCAAATATATCGGGGCTAAGCAGCACAGAACACTTAGGGGAACACATAGCATCTCCCTCTCCACACGGCTAGGCTGCAGCTTTAAGGGAACACATAGCATCTCCTTCTCCACACGGCTAAGCTGCCAATAGTAGCTGAAACAGAGCAATATTTGGCAATTTGTTTGGCTTTTCTCTTTGACATTCCAGCAATTCTCAGACCAATCATGGTGCATTTATAAACATGGCCAGACTTCCGAATATAAGTAGCATATCTACACTTGTACCCAAAGCTGGTTATCACATCGAGCAGTGGTTGGTATTTGATATGCTTGTCCTGGAAAGCCTGGTCCATGTACAGGTCAAAGGCACAGCCTACTTCTAATATTAGCACCTCCCTGTGGTTAGTGTCAACAAAAACAACATCAGGTGTATTTGGGATGTTAGCAAAGACATCATTGGTAAAACCAAACCATTCTGGTAACACTCTAGCGTGCTTGTACATTGCTGCGCTAGATGTTGTCCACAATACGGTCATGACGGGCTATGTACAGGCGTTTGTATGCATTACATCCAGTTGTTATGTGTGCAATGGATTCTAGGTGTTGTTGTGAATCCTGATGGTTTAAACAGAATGGAGTGTGAATGTGAGGGGAACAAGGTGGACAGATAGTACTTAGTGGGTAATACCTGCAGTCTTGCTTTGATGGTAAATGTCAGAACATCCTCACCAACAGCGGCGTTCTTAAACACTGAGTGTGAGACTGAGTGGTCAGCAAACCCCAAACAGGCTAGCTTTCCCTGTAATCTGAGTCCACACCAGTGCTGCCTGATCTCAGACTGCTTCATGCTGAGCAGAACCCTCCTTGCAGAGTCTCTGTGCAGTTTCACAGTCTCTTCCTGAGGTGTTGTGATGTCGCCCTTCACAACCACACTGGGGTCAGTGATCAGTTCATCAGAGACAGGGACTTCAGTCTGTGTGTTGAGTCTTGTCCATTTCAGCTGGACTCCAGTCCGATTGCAGAGGTAATTGAGATCAGGCCAGTCAGACCAGACCCCGAAACCATTGGCCTGAGAGTCCAGTTTCCCAGAGTCTTTCCTCCTGAAGCCAAGGAAGTTGTTCTGGTCTGCGCTGGCCAGGGGGATCTTCCTTCTTTGTAGATCCAGCAGGAGAGAGGCCCTGGTCATTTCTCTTACTGTGACATCATCATTGTTAAGCATGTAGATCAGGTGGGCTAGTCTGGTGGCTATGTAGGTCCACTCGACATTGGGGACTTCCAGCCCCCCCTCTCCACATGGGAGAAAGATGATGCCCCGTGTGGAGTGTGTGTTGAGGCCCACCCACTTTCTGACCAGCTGGACAGTTTTGTTTGTCATTTCTCTCAGTGCCTTGAGAGGGATGTGTACATTGGCAAAGAGATGTTGAATTTTAGCCAAAGCCACCTCTCTCACAGCCTGGAACTTCATGAGGACGGGGAGCGGGGACAAGTCAATCAGGTGAAGACGATACAGAAACTCTGTAGTGAGCTCCTCGACCTGCTCCCCCCACTCGCCAGCGATGTTAAACCTGTGGCCAAGGTATGGGTAGGTCTCATTACGGGAATACACCTTAATGGGTTGGCCCATTACAAGTAAGGAGGGGGGCTTGTCATTCTTGGCCTTATACCAGCGGTTGCCTCCACTGCAGCGCTCATGGAGTACGGCACACTTAGCCTGCTTCACCTCCAGCTCCTGACCATTGGAGGAACTCATCAGTGCGTGCCAGCATGTTAATGATGACATCCTCTTGTCGTGATGACACCTGCACGTCATCAGCGTATCCCTGAACAGGATTTGGGGATTTCACATGCAAAGGACACACTGGTAAATCCACTTCATCCATGTGTGTGTGTGCCCTAAGAGTACCTCCTTCACACACACACACACACACACACACACACACACACACACACACACACACACACACACACACACACACACACACACACACACACACACACACACACACACACACACACACACACACACACCACACACAGACACACACACACACACACACACACACACACACACACACACACACACCACACACCATTATACATCACTTCAGGGGACATTACATTGACTTACATGCAGACTTGACTTATCCTAACCTTAACCATAACCAACACATGCCTAACCCTAACCCTTACCCTTAACCTAACCAAGTCTTCACCCTAAAATTAATGATTCCCCTCATGGGGACCTCCAATTTGTCCCCATAAGGGCGGCGAGTCCCCACACGTGACTGTGTAAACAGATTTAGGTCCCCACAAGTATAGTAATGCTAGGCCACACACACACACACACACACACCACACACAATCATAAATAAATAAGAGGTCTAGGCAGCACAGCTGTGAGTATGCCCTCTGGTGTGTGTTCAACGTACAAATCAAAAGAGGGACAAAGAGAGAGGGGGGGTAGTAGTAAACCCAGTCACACACACAAACATCACAGGCATGTTTTCACCTACACAAAACAACAACAACAACAACAACAGGAGCCCTTAAATCATTCATTTGATCGTCTTATGATGACAACTTTCTCCGGCTCTTTCTTTTCTTTCTGCTTACTTTGATCCATCTGCATCCATCGATCGTCTCTCCCATCCAAACACTTTCCAGGACCATAACTGTGTTCCATATGCAGTCTAACGCTCACATGTAGAGGTCTACTTTAAAGCAAACATGAGAAACGAGTGCTCAGAAAAAGTGGAATGTAATAGATTAAAGACTAACATTTTCAGTGATATCCAAGACATGCACTTTTAT
The DNA here is from genome assembly GCA_902827135.1 of Harpagifer antarcticus. Lineage (NCBI taxonomy): Eukaryota > Metazoa > Chordata > Actinopteri > Perciformes > Harpagiferidae > Harpagifer > Harpagifer antarcticus. The sequence goes on along the minus strand of CADEHL010001196.1, from coordinate 879,805 downwards.
TATTTGCTGGAGCAGATGCATGTGCAGAAAAACTCACATCTACAGCTGCCTTTTCCATCTCAGAGGCCTTTACGTTCCTGCTTGCACCATTACATTATACATATAATGAATTCTTCTGAGCAAGTTTCTGTAAGTTTCTACAAGTTTTGCAATTCTGCAGTTTTAGGAGTAATGGGATCCAATTTGAAAAATCACCTGCCTGACAACAAGAGGAGATTATAGCAGATAGGAAGGAGGAGATGAGGTTAGACTAGGATACGAGGGGAAACGGGGAGAGGAGAGGAAGAGAAAATATGTTCCTGAACTCAATAGGGTAACACTAGCCCTTGGCAAAGACACACACACACACACACACACACACACACACACACACACACAACACACACACACACACACACACACACACACACACACACACACACACACACACACACACACACACACACACACCATCTCTGGGTAGCCTGAGATGCTCATTGTTATTCTGCACACAGTTGTGGCCACAGACAGGGCCAGGCAGGAGTGCAGACACACACACACACACACACACACACACACACACACACACACACACACACACACACACACACTGTCATGACACATTACCAATGCTAAATACTATACAAGATGAAGAAATACTAAAGTAGTACTAATTTGCATACACACAACTGCACACACACAGGTGCAAACACACCCCCCCCCACACACACACACACACACACACACACACACACACACACACACCACACACACACACACACACACACACACACACACACACACACACACACACACACACACACACACACACACACACACACACACACACACACGTTCCATCACTGCCAGAGTAACATCTGCCACCAATAGAGCAGGCTCTCCTCCTTGCACTTCATGAGAGTGATAGGAAGAGATGGCAAAGGAACTGAACAGAAACTGCATTTATTTCTTTACTTACATCTTTATCTTTCTTTTATTAACATGTTTCTTATTCAATATGTTAGTCTACTCACTTGAAATGCCTTTTATCTTTGTACTGTAACTATGTTAATTTCCCCTTTGTGGGACCAATTAAGGATTACTGATTCTGGTAAACCACTGCAAACCATTCTTTGAGGTGTCACAACAAGAGTAACTATGTCACTTTTTACTTGTGTTGTTGTTATTGTTTCACCTGTTAGCATAATACAAATCCACCCAAAGGACAAGAATGTCCTTGAAGAGATTAGACCTTATAGATTTAAATTCAGATTTGAATGTCACTGGTGAAGTGTCTGCAGCTGTGTCACCACAACTCTCCACTAGAGGTCATTAAGCCAGAGAGTGCTGTTGGCTGAAGGACATACAGAGTTTTCCTCACATGTTCTGACGGCAAAGTAACGAAACATCAAAATAAAACCATGTGTTCTGTCTCCTGAATGCATCACAAAGACACTTACAGTGCTGGAGTCCTAGAGCAAGGCACATACTCTCTGACCTTCACATAAACATTATTCCTTTCAGCAAATTCTGCTTATTTCTTTCTCTCTAACATAAATAACTGGATGTAAACTGTACTTCAGAAGTGTACAAATGTCACATTAAATCACTATGGTTCCCCCATTCATAATATCCCTTATGAAAATAAATAGATGTAGGCTCTATATACCTACTGGGCATGTTATGTCATATATAAATGTGTCATCTGGCAGGAGTTTGAACCATCAAATTGACCCCAAAGCATCACTTCTTTCAGCCTTACAGTGTGCTCCGTCTGTCAATAGAGAAATATCAATACATCTTTTCTTGAGGATATCATAATCTAAACTGTTTTGCAATCTAAATGCAACTCTTAGGGTCTTTTGACCATGGTCTCGGAGTGTGGATGTAACGTTGTGACTCAATTTGTTGTGGGATAAATGTATAAGTTTGAGTCACTTGTACATCCATTGAGTATTTTAATTTCATGATACTTTTTACTTCTGCTCCACTAGTTTTATCTGAGAGTTTACAGATTACGTTTTTATGTATGAAACATATACAGTAGCTAGTATATAGAATATGATGTTTTTTTATGGATGAAACGTTAGTTAGCTCCAGCTTGACTAACTATAACAATACAAATGCTGCTTTCACTTTAATGCTAGTCTAACAATATGGTGTAATATACATAGTGTAACACTTTTCCTGAAGTATGAGTAATTTTGATATTTGAAGTACAATTTGCTAATGCACTTTTACCTAACTGACATTTAAGTGTGAAAATCATAAAAGGAATTTAGTTGGAGTGACCTTGAATGCAATAAGACAGATTTTTTACAAAAACAGTCCAGGTTGTAAGTACATAATTGATTTACATATTGTATAAATGATTCATTAACTCTCTGCTTTCCCCGTTTGCTATACTTAATATGCTTTTTCATTTCCTAACACAAAAATATAAAGTAAGACTTGTCTAAGTGTAGACAGGCAGCGAGTCCTTCTTAATCCCCATGTGGATGTGACGCCACAAACAAGTGTTTGCAGCTGCCCCCCCCCAAAGCAAGCCAATCTGCATACATCAACACACACAAACACACACACACACAAACAAGGGCAGCCACCGCCTGGTCTTCATCAGGCAGCGTTGGCACGGCGCCCTGACACGTCGGCACGCATCATGGGCACAAAGGAGCGAAGGAAACCCAGACAAAAAAAAAAGAAAAAGCAAAGAAAGACAAAACAAAATGAAAGAGGCTACAATAAACACAGAGGAAGAAACAATGCGCAGACGACGACAGAGAAATAAAGGATGAAGGAAAGCGTACCTCGTTTCTGATCCTCGCCACACAGGGAGAGCAGGAGGGATGTTTCTCCTGATTGCTACAGGGTCTGTCTGTCTTTCTGTCTGTCTGTGCATTTGTCTGCACCTGTCTGTCTGACGTCTCATTTTTTATAATGTGCCTTTGTGCTTCGCAGGGACAGTGTCCTGCTGTTTTTTACATCTTAATATGCAGTGTATTGTTCTATCTGTGTGACAACCTGTCTGTCTGGATGTGTCTCTCTGCATTTGTATGGGAGTCTGTCTCTGCATGTAATACTAGTGTATGGTGTCTTAGTTTTTCTATATCTTATGTCATCTACTGCCACATACAGTCTCTTTTTCCATCTGTCCGTCTGTCTGCAGTGTTCCCCCTCTACAAACACACACACACAGAAGCACAGATGGACAGACAACTATGTTAGGGCTCAATGGCACAAAAGCAGTCAGACGCCATAGAGCAAAAAAGGGACACAGACCCCGCAGGAAGTAGGGGCGACATGTTTTAAGAAGTTAAGCAGCAGTCTTGGATGACATGCAGCAATGCACAACAAGCCAATTGGAGATGAAACCTTTTTTTTATAAGCATAAGAGATGATACAAGATTAAGAGATGGACAGGCACCCCTCCGTCCATGTTTGGACACAAGCCAAGTCGGGTATTCCACACCGACCAGATATCCCTTGTTCAATCCCAGCATGCCTTGGCACGACATTGAGTGACTGTAGTGGCAACAGCAAAACAGAGAAGAGACAGGAGCTGGATCTCTGCCATGTCTCGCTTGTAGTGAGTTAATGAAGCTAGAAAAGCTTGGACGCACTTCAAGCATCAACTTTCATACACAGCCCGAGCCAGCACAGACTGCAGGCATATTGAACACGTCTTTCATATTTATTTCAACATGTTCCCAGCTACATCATGAAAAGAAAGCCCAGCAAGTCAAACAGCTGGAAAACTAGACGTCTTTGTTACGGTTTAATTGTGTTTTTCTGATGTCTTCATTAATGTTTTAGTGCATTTTTAGGGACTGCAGGATCACGGTGCAAGGAAGAAAATATTATTCTTGCACGTGGGCGTCCTTACCTGGCATGTAAGTGATGAGTGGAGGAGGGGTGTTGATGCATTCAGTTTCGGCGAGTGTCTGAGATTTGGGGATGTCTGGGTGAATCGGAAGCTAGCATGGTATCTGAAATAAAGGGTGAACAAAGAGGAGGATGAGGAACTGGAGATTGGATTGAAAGGATGAAAAATAAGCAGAGGAACAAATACAAAAAAAGAGTGCAGAGATAACGAACTTGTTATTTTAGGGATCACTCCTTTCATTCTTTATTATCTGAAGAAACAAGTTAATAATCACGATTTAGCCTCAAAATGAATGTTTTTTTAACCAGAAAACAAGAAAAATATGCTGACATTTTGATCACTGCTTATAGGGTAAAAATAAACTGTTACATCCACCAAGAAGAACATACTGACTCCATTTGTTTTAGATAAAACTTGGTTGAAAGTTGTACATGCCAAGGAAGAATAGGCCTAGTAGTTATACATAGTTGAATTAGCATTAGCAGTTTAGCTTGCTAGCTTCTTGGATTCTGGTCATAAATCAAGTGTTATTAAAATCTCACTGTGGTTCTGTTTGGACATAGATGTGAGTTCTTGCAAATGTCATAACCTTTTAAAAATAAAATCTATCTGAAACTCTTACCTCAACTTCCTGTTTGGCGCAGACCAGAGCTGACCACGGCCACTTTGTGACGTCAACGGTTTTTTTCAACGTGATTTTAACGTGTTATTTTTTGAAGGTTTTTGCAGCCTTCTTGTTTTTCATGTAGTCCAGCAGTAAGGTGCCATAATGCTATCGCTCAAAACTATCAAAGCAGATATTTGCCAATAATAATTACATCTGAATAACAGAGACCAAACTACAACATCACATCAAATAGATGTAAATGCACAATACCAATTTAAGAATGTATACAGTTTTGTGAATCCGTCCAAAATATACACACTGTAGTCATGTGCGTCCACTTCCCTAGTTGCTTTGCCAGGAAAGAAGTAAAGGAAAACGATAGCTTTTTCCATCAGCAGAGGACAATAGGCCTACAGCTTCTTCTTTGGACACACAAGTCAGACTAACACTGAATATAAGTACAATACAGTTGTCTTTTGCAGTACCAGTATTAATACCTGAATGCACTATAACTAAATAAATGGGGGAAACCCTTATGCTTGTCATTAAAAGGCCCCTTGCCTTGCTAGCATGCTAAGATGTTAGCATCTTCTACATTTTTAGATTTGTTTCCACTTTTGTTGTGCTCAGTTTGTCTGCATATACACCATGGTGATGTTTTTTGAATGTTTGTTTTTGTGGCTGTTTGTTAAATCCACTTTAATTAAATTAAAGTGACAAAACCAGGTGCCATCATGCTGGCATGCTAACATTAGCATCTTCTACATTTTTACATTTGTTTACACTTTAAAACCCTTAAACACTCTAAAAATAAAAATGTTTGTTGTTTTATTCCAATACAACTTCTTTGTTTTGTAATGTTTGTTATTGTGTCATGGTCGCAACATAAAAACTAAGTTAAGTTAACATGCTAGCACTTGCTAACTAGAGTCATACCACTAGCATCAATACAAAGGTTTGTTGCCTAATTAATTGAAAATGTGTTGCAAAATAAAAGTCTCTTAAAATAAATGGTTTCTTTTGTTTTAGTGAATCCGATAATATTACTTACTAATGGGTGCAGCGGCAGAAAAACACAACAATTTATGGATGTTACTTTTTTTTAATTTCCTTCAAAACAGGAAAAACTCAAATATCCTCTGGTTAATTATTCATCCATCCAGCAGTTGATTTTAAATTTACAAAATAAAATACATCACAGAGGTTCAAATCATAAATATTCACAGTATGATTCCATTAATAAAGTTTTTTTTTAAAAATATCCTTCACATGCACTCCTGTGCTTCTGTGTGAGGCAAATCATATTACTGAGTGACCTGTATCCCAAAAGTAAGATTTCCTCCAATAAAGCTGTAACATTGCAGGTTTAGTTTATAAACCATAGTTGGTGGCAGTCCTGAGCAAGTTGAGCGTATGTGCAAATTCAAAGTTAAACATTTGCTTTCATTCACATACATTTTTTCTCATAAAGTGCTTTTCCTTCACAATTTATTCACTTTCATTTTGGATGCTGCACGTTTGATATTATCTTAAGGCGCTACTAAATGTATCCTGGGAAAATACATTTGAAAAAACAAAACCAGGCACTTTTTGCACAGAGAAAGGAAAAACATAATTCAAGTAAGTTATATTTTTCTTTTATGACAGTAAAGACAACATAAGCAGAGTTTCGTTCACGTCTCCGCTAATCTCCTCTTCCTCTCTGCTTTGCTTTGAAGTCTTTTTCTTCAGCTCTTCTTCTTCACACAGCTCTGGGCTGGCTTCTCTTTTCTCCTTTGTGTGCTTCTTTTGTTTCTTCTTCTCTTTCCTCGCATCGTCCCTGCCATTCTCCTGGCTTGTGGATGAGCTGATGCTGCTGGGCCTCTCCATTTCCTGCAGCTCTCTTCCTCCCTTTTCTGGGTGATTGTTGTAGAAGTCGGGATCCTCTTTAAATGATGAGTCCAGTAATGTGTCTATAAACGTCTTGTGGACATTTTGATCAGGCAGTTCAGGAGCTTTCTTGCCGAGTTTGTCTCTCCGCTCCATGTCATGTGACGTTGAATAAGAGGAGGAAGGGGGATTACTCTTATCACTCCTCCCTCTCTCCCGCTCCCTTCTCCTCTCTTTTGATATTTTTCTGTCTTTCTGCGTATCCCTTGATTTGTCGCTCTCCCTCCCTCTCTCTCTGTCCCTCCGTCTCACCATCCTTTTCTCCTCGTCTCTGTCAGTTCTGTCTGTGCCACTAGGGGGAGCCACACTTCCCTGTGAACTCCACAAAATGGGGGTTTGATCTTTCTCGGTTCTTCTATCAATTTCCACTGATGTCTCAGTTGTGACAGACACCGAGGGTGAAGGCAGATACATTGCAGGAGCATCATTTTGAACCTTAATTGCTCCTTTTCCTAGCTGATGTTCCTCAGAGTCTTCCTTCTCCCATTTGGAGTGAGGGACCTGAGACAGAGAGTGGAGGCATGACTTAGATTTCATGCAAAATATGCTTAAATGTTGTTTTTTTTACATTATACAAATGTGAATTTCCATTCCAATAAGTCATGAGGAGCTTCCCCTCACACATTTTAAACAATCTGGGTTTACAAACAAACCTGTGTGAGTACGAGCTCGTCTTCTTGGTTTCCAGCGATGTCCTGGGATAATTCCTCCAGAGTTATCAACACTGTCTTCATCGCTTGATGATCCTCGCAGCTGCTGTATTAAACATTACATCAGAAATTAAAATCAGCAGTAATTTCACGACGCACAGTGGAGTCAACCATTTTTTACTTTGTATCAGGGGGCTTTTAAAACCTGTCCTATTACTGCTAGTTAAAACCAGCAGTCAACTAAAGCTTTTACTGTGAAGCAGTCACAGGAAATGCAACATATCTAGAGCCGAGATTAGAACTGACGAAGCAAGACAGTCATTTTTGTGCATCTTTTGACAATGAATCCGTTTTGAAATAGTGCATAATGGTAGGATAAAGAGTAAAGCAGAAACATTCTGACCTGTCATCGTCCACCATGTTGTTCAGTCTGTCATGGTGGCTCTTGTATTTGCTGCTCTGTGAATTGGACATCCTCGTATCCTGTTCTTGTTCTTGCATCATCCTCCAATTCAGTAGCTCCATCAGCTCGTCCTTTGACTTCCCCGGCAGGTTTTCTATGTTTTCCTTGAATGTGCTTTCCCCCTCAACTATCTCCTTACTTGTACTTGCGACTAACTTCATCTCCTCGTTTGACACCTCTTCTCCTTTGCTGGCCTCCATCATGTCTCTTTCATCTGGATGTTTTTCACTCTCATCCTCCACTTCTCTGCAGAAACTACTCCACAAGTCAAAATCCTCCTTTTCTGTCTCCGGTTTCTTCTCGACCAACTCTCCTTCATCTCTGAAGGTAGCTTTCTCCCATTTCTGTCTTTTGTCTTCAGACACCTCTTCCATGTCTCTGCTGGTTTCCTTATTTTCTTCAATGTTTGTCTCTCCTCTGTTTAACCTCTCCTCCTCTCCATTACCAGCCTGAATATCTCTCTTTATTTTTCCTGTGACGCTCTCGAAATAGTGCAGATTTTCAGATTCAGACTTTTTACCTTCCAGGTTTATGTTGATGCTAATCTTCTTCTGGGGTTTCATCTGAATGCCTCCCTCCCAGATGTCTTTCTCTGCCAGAGGCCAGGTTTTCTTCTCCTTTTTCTTCTCCGTCTTATTTCTCTCAAATGTAATTGGGGATTCACTGCTGCGAGTTTCAGGGTCTTTCCGGCATTTGCTGCTTTGAGCTTTTACAGAATTTCTCTCCATGTTTTCTCGTTTTCTTTTTATATTCTCCAGTCCTGAAGCTCTTTTACCTTCAGGGTCTCTGTATCTGTCTCTATCCACCCTGCCTGACTCTTTGCTGGGCTTGTCTTTGTGACTTCTCCGTGCATCTCTCCTGGAGTCTGAATGCTCGCCTCTTCTTCTTTCTTTCCCTTTTTCCAAACTCCTTTGTTCCCTGCCTTTTCTTTCATAGTCTTTATCCGAACGTCTAGCTGGTTTCACGAGCTTTTGGACTGGTTCTATGGCATCGTTGGCTGTTGCTCTCTCTGGTCCTGGGCTGCCATCTTTAAAGGGGTTTGGTCCAGTTGTGTGGCCCCTTTTTCCCTTTCTGTCATCTGTTGAGTCAGGGGAGGATGACTTTTCTACTCCTTCCTCCTTAAGTTTCTTCACAGTCTTTTGCTCGTGTTTTACCAAATTCCTATTGAGTAGCCGCTTTTCATCTTGGCTCTTTTCTTGCGGTTCCTCGCTGCTTTTTGGAGGTGTGATTGGCCGGCGGCTGTTCTTCTCAGTTCGCCTTCGTTCATAAGTCTTCAACTGAGCTCTGTCTTCGGATGGTGTGGAGCGCCCGTCGCTGGACGACTGAGAGTGCGGGGAGCGGCTGTCGTTAGACGAATGAGACTGAGACGAACGGTTGTCGCTGGATGTCTGGGACGGCGTTGAACGGCTGTCAAGTGAAGACTGAGATGGAGGGGAGCGGCTGTCGCTGGATGACGGAGGAGAGCGTTTGTCCACCCGGGCGCTGCGTCTACCTTGGACTCGGTTGCGAGAATCCGAGTTAGCATGCGAGTAATTTTTGCTTCCTTCTCTGTCCCCCCACTGAGGAGGATGGGGGAGACTGAGGAGGGGAATAGGCATCTGGTGGAAGTGTCCAACATAACTGCTAAAATATTTATCACACCACTCTTTGTACTCCCTTTTCCACTGCAGGAAGCGCTCTTGGTCCATGCCGCTACTTTGATTTACGTGCGGATCGTACATGTGACTTCCTGCTTCCCTCGGGTGATGCTCTCCTCGCCTCCTGGAGTCGTAGCTGCCAGAGACAGATGTCCTACTTGGGTGGCGACTGTTTCTGCTGTGATCTGAAGGCGACCTGGACCTGGAACGGTAACCCACTTGAGGTGAAGAGGACGAGGACGGAGTTGGGGAACGTTTGTAACCATAGTTATAGGAGCGGGAGGAAGTAGAGTGGGGGTGGGGGTCCCTGTGGTGGGAGTAGGGTGAGTGGGGCCTAGAATAAAAAGAAAGAAGAAAGACTTTAGTTGTCAGTCTTTTTTTTTGTTTTTAAAAAAAGGCACAACTAATAACTTTAGCTTCCAAAAAAACATTAATAAGTCAGAAATGGATGATGGAAGTATTTAGCTATCTCACTTCTTTCTCATTAAAGGTGGGGTATGTCATTTTGGAGAAACCAGCTCGAGTGCGCTAGAAATTTGAAAGTACACAACCGTAAAAAATCTGCCCCTTCCTTCAGACTTCCTTACAGAGCACCTCCTCCAACACACACGAACGCACACATGAACAATGAGGGCACGAGATAAGTTTGTGCACAGATGGAAGGCTGACAGGCAGGTAGGCCATCCAGTTATTTTAGCCGGGCCGGCTCAGATGATTGGTCGTGCTTTTTACAGCGCCACGGCTTCCACAGATTACTTTTTTTTTTTATGTATTTATTGTCAAAGCATTTAATGTATTCATTGCTATCGGGATGTTAAGAGCATTCCATGGAATATAACAAAAAGTGTTTCTGTAATAAATTACATACCCCACCTTTCATTGCCGCCGCACTTTATTTATTCCTAGATTTCTTTATTTTACCTATTTTTTATTTATGAAGGAAATCCAAACGATAAAAAAAGTAGTTAGGTAAACTTGAAAAAAGGCACAAATACCTTGATCTCCCTTGGGACCTGGACCGGGATCTGGACCTGCTTGAAGAGCGCGAGTAGGAGCGAGCAGACTTGGACTTAGAAGACTTTGAATGAGAACCAGAGGAGGTGCGTCTGTGGGAAGATCCTCTGTGAGGTGACCTGAAGGACAAAGATAGAGGAGGAACAGTTTTTATTTCATATTACTATCAGTATATTATTCCTTATACTACAATAGCTCGGCAGCTGTTACTAAACTGATCGGAAAATACCAATACACAAAGTATTCTCCATGTTTCAATAACGCCACTTATACTTTAACCTTTTCTTTTTTATTCTTACCTGAAATTGTAGTAAAGGATAAAACCAGCAAATTCGTTCTCACTAATTTAATATCCTGTGATGTGTAATGACGTACCTCTCCTTCTTTCTCTGCATGTACCACTCCTTGGGGATGAGCGCAGGGATGGAGGTGGAGGGGCACAGGGGAGCGATGGGGGCACCCGGGAGGTTTGGGAGCGTCCAGACGGCAGGTGGGTATCCAGGAGGGTAAGGGCTGAGAGGTGGAGGAGCTGTGAGGAAGGTGTGGAAATGAGGGGGGGGGAAGAGAGGGGGAGGAGTCGCTGGATATGGAGAGGAGGAAGGAGGACGCTGCTGGGTGTTCAGCTCAGTCCAGCCTCCCGGGGGACAACCTGAGGAGGAAGAGGAGCTGTGGGAGGAAGGAGAAAAATCATGTCAATATTGAATCAGTGGGTACAATACAGACAAGTAATCAAACAAACACTTCACTGACCTCTCCCAGCACGTTGGTGGCCCAGAGGGTCTTGGTGGTGGATCTGCAGAAATAAATGGTTGTGTTATTATAGTTCTCAACATAATGATAAATAAATAAAAATAAATTGACAGAAAGAGGGATCCTTTCACATTGCAAGCCTTAGGGCTCAATTTGGATTTAGTGCTCAAAACATCTTTTTTAAGCATATTTTAAATGTGGCAAAGATCTGATGTAGCCACTGTCAACAAATAAAGTGTTGCTGTTATCAGGGCTAATGAATGGAGATTTGACCTCTGACGGTACGTCCACAGCAGCGTTAAAAAAATCTTCCAACGCTTCTTTCTTTCACTTTGAATGGGGTGACGTTACTTTGCCTCACTTTTCGCCGAACTGCATTGTGGGAAGCATAGTGAAGATTTCCAGGCATCTCAGGATTCAAAAGTTGAGCAATGTTCAACTTTTGAATCTTTTGAAGCTTCGGTGGAAGCGTCAGCCAATCAAATCATATGCCAGTACAAGCTCTAGCCAATCAAACCGCTGCTTGTGTGTCAGGGGCGGGAGATTCATGCGATTGGTTGTTGGTCGAGCTTCAGACACGCCCACCGGCAAGCTTTTTCCAAAGCCGCTGTGTGGACGTACCGTTACACTGAGGTCACATTGCAAAAGAATAAGAGCTGTATCTGATTAGGGTCAACGTATAAAAGTGCCCCCCTATCATAATTGAAAAGATCAGATACCATGTGATTTGGGATGAAAAAACAGATCTCAGTCATATATGCGCAACAATAATGTTTGCCCGCAGTCTGAATGTAGTCACTGACCTGAGGAGGGCTGCTGTTGATTCACACGGCCTGTCTGCGGCGGCTCTGCCTCTGGAGTAAGGTTAACCTGAGCAGATACAAACATTGTAAAAAATGTTCCTTCCTAAAAACAGAGGAAGTTGTTGCAGCCAGTGTGTGTGTGTGTGTGTGTGTGTGTCCCCTCACCAGTGGGATCAGCTGTGACGGAGCATCAGTGAGCTCTTCAGATGAAACCGGTGCAGACGGGGCGACAGCAGCTGCTGAGTCATCGTCTGTCTTTTCTTCAGCCTCCCTGAACAAACAACCGAAATGTTACAGCGCCACATGAACGCAAATCAGGGTGACTGTTTATCCGTTCTTCTTTGCCACATCATGGATACAAAGGGCTATTCCAAATTATTGAAGCTACTGAATGTTTATTTTATGCAATAAAAATTGAGATTTTTAAGAGGCCATTTTTGTGTGAATATAAATCAATTTCCACACAGGGTATTTTCCTGGAGATCTCTGTCCACATTTATAACACATTAACAGCATAACATTACCAAAATCACCTCCCAAATACCAGCCAACATCTTGCTTTTTCAGAAATCAAACAGAAGGGGATATCAACTTTAAAATCTTACGAATAATAACTTTAAAAGTCACAAGTAGGTTTGACAACCAGGGGAGGCAGCAGAGCACCATATATTGATGATACTGCTGTGTGAGTGTGTTTAAGTACTTCTCAGGTGTCTCCAGGTGGCTTTGCACAGGCTGGCAGGAAGTGCTTGGCGTGTTGGGGACAGAGACGGGGCTTGTTGGCACCTGAGAGGATGGCGGTGTGTCTGCAGCCTGTGAGTGTTGGCGGAGAGGGTCCTAAACAAAGAAGAGAACCAGGCTGATATAGTAGGATATGCATTTTTTTTATACACAGGTCAAATTGTTTTACTACAATAAAAATTTCCCATCATCCTCCATCTGGCTTAAGGAGGAAAAAACATTGCTTTATGACAGTATGTGTCTTTTAATAAAAAAAAACACATCATACAAAAAGAAAAGAATGGAGAGAACAAGAAAATATAGCAGGAATCAGATGTAGTAAAGGGAGCCAAATAAATAAGTATTTGATTCGGGGTAACCTTCAGCAACGACATAATAACGAGCAATTCTAAATAATATCTAGACAGGAAAATATACATGCACATTTGTTGCCGAACATTTTTGAAAACTGCTTAAAACTTGCAGTATACTTCACTTAATTTGTTTCATACATTTTCACACACACTCACCCATGACAAACATCTGATTATGAACAAATATAACAGTAATTATTCTCTTTGCTCCTGAGTCATGCATTATTTCTGCCTCCCTGTTGAAACACATCATTATGAGGTTTACCTGCTGTCTGTAGTTTATGAGGAGAGGCTTCTGAGGCTGGATCTGCACTGTGAGAGGGGGCGGGGTGAGGGCAGGACTCAGGGTTGGGGTTGGATTTTGGGATTGGGAGGCACTGCATCCTTTCTTCAGACTTTTAGTGAAGCCTCGCTCTTTCTTAAAAGTGTCCACAGCCTGGGTTGGGAGGAACAGTTACTATAACATTTCCATACTGAAGTCAAAAACTATGAAAACACTGAAAAATCATTTATTTGTCCCACTATGGAGAAGTATGCAAAAGGATATCTATAAAAGGATTAATAAATATATGATCGACCACACATTAAAAAACATGTACCTAATTCCCCCAAACACTTGATTTTGAATTTAATAAATATTTCACCTGTCGGAGAAACTTATTGGCTATCAGGTTATCAGGTGAGACATCTGATTGGCTACAAGTGGGGCAGACGTGATCCTCTGAGTCCAGCAAGGCGCTCCGAATACCTGAGCAAGAAAAAAAAAAAGAAGTAAAATGGAAATGTAGAACCTTCAGCTTACTTTTTGCTGGAGATATTACATAATATTGATTTATTCCTTGCTGTGTGTTTAGTGAACACTCACAGTCGTCGCAGTAGCTGTTTCCGCAGCAGGGTATGACCACAGCGTCGCTCAGCAGGTCATGACAGATGAGACAGAGCAGCTCCTCGGGGACAGGATCCTCCTCGTCCTCTGACTCCGAATGATCCCGGGGGACGAACGGAGGCCTCTCTTTCTTCCCGATGGCGTACGCCTCACTACAGAGACACCACATTTGGTTTTTATGTGTGTGTTGATGGTGACTTGCACGTGTTGATTGTGACTGAGTGCCTCAGATATGAATATATAATCCATAACATTTTTTAAACTAAGTTTGTACTTGAATATAGTTAAGTTGATGTATCAATGTTATTACCAGTAAAATGTGTAACTTTACGCCAATGAGTATTTACTTGATTTTAAAAAACATTTTTGTCACACAAATGGAAATGAACGCTTGCAACTGCAGAGTAAAGTATCATTAATTTTTCAATTACACAGACCTTAAAAAAATATATAAAGAATTGTTAATACAATTACCATTAATAATGTTTGGGATAGAGCCTAAGATTAGTGCAATACTTTCTTTACAAGTGACCATAACAGTTAAAGGGAAAGAAGGGAAGTATTTATATGAGGCAACACCTATAGTTTTTTGTGCTTCAAGTTTAAGATAGGGAACAAAATAAATAAGAAAAGAAGCTAGTAGTTTTTCCCTATTTCCAGTCTTGATGCTAAACTAACAGGCAGCTGGCTGTAGCATGTACATTAGACACACAGACATGAGCTGTTTTAATTTGCTTATATAACTCTTAGCAAGAAAGTGTATTTCCTAAATTGTCAAACCAATCTTTTAAAACAAAGGACACTCAAACATTGACTCTTCTGTCTCACGCGTCTATTGTAGGAACCGCGTAACGTCCACAGCTGGTCAGCATGGCTCCCTTTACGGAGGGATCGTCCACTTCCATCATGAAGGAGCGAGGGATGCCTGAACTTTTCTTTATTTTCACCGGGGCTTCCTGGCTCTTATCCTGCTTTCAAACACATACGTCAACATTTAGTGCTAGGGTTTACAGTCAACAACTAAGTACATGCTACCCTTAGCATACAGTGCACACAGACACATGCTAACAACATAAACACACACATTTCTAAAATAAATACTGGATACATGAAATACAAAGACAAACACACATTTACTTAGGTACTGTATTCAAGTTTAATTGTAGGGTATTTGAACTTGACTTAGAATCCTTTAGTATTTGATTTATATGCTACTTTTTTTCATCTATTACACTACAATTGTAAGCAAATACTGTACTGCACATACAAAACAACGAAACAATAAGGATATACTATTATGATTAGGATGAAAGTTAAAAGAGTGATTAAAGGTGTTACGGTTATCTGAGAGGACCCAAACGCAGGACACTGCAGAGTGTTAAAAAGGTTTATTTTGAGGTGAAGGAGCGTGGAGAATAATCTGGCTGGTGGCGGCTGTTGAGGTGGAGGAGCGTGGAGAGTAATCCGGCTGGAGAGTGATCCACTGGGGTTTAAACAACGATCTGGCGCTGACAAGTTGTGGAGCCTCCGCTGATATGCCATTAGTAAATGGCTGATGGAAATCAGGTGTGTAGCAGAGGAGGGTGCCCAACTGATTGCAGCAGGTGGAGGTTGAGCCGGGAGCCAGGAGTGACAGCCACCACGCCCACACAGACAGGGGAAGAGGTCTATCCCGGTGGAAGGGGTCTATCCCGGTGGAAGTCCCGTACCAGAGACGCGCCCACGATGTCTCCACAAGATATTGGAATCCCCTTCCACGGCAACGAACGTCCAGCAATCGCCTGACGGTGTAGGTTGGGTGATTATTGATGATGCGGGGGGGTGGGGGAACACTCACTGGAGGAGACAAAGGACTGCTGGCAACAGGTTTCAACAGAGAGACATGAAATGTCGGATGAACCTTCATGTGTGAGGGAAGCTTGAGCTTGACTGCAGATGGAATGATAATAGAGTCGATGATGAAGGGGCCGACATACCGTGGAGTGAGTTTCTTCGACTCTGTCTTGAGTGGGAGATCTTTGGAAGAAAGCCAAACACTCTGACCTGGTAAGTAGTTGGGGGCCGGGGTCCTGTGGCAGTCTGCGATGAGGCGGTTGCGGGCAGCGGAGCGGAGCAGGGCGGCTCGGGTGTCCCTCCACACCTTACGACAGCGACGAAGGTGGTTCTGAACGGAGGGAACAGCAACTTCCTCTTCCTGGGCTGGAAACAGAGGTGGTTGGAAACCCATGGCACAATGAAAGGGTGAAATACCTGTGGCTGCATTTGACAGGGAGTTGTGGGCATATTCGATCCATGGCAGATGTGGGCACCATGACGAAGGGTTCCTGAAAGCCAGACAACGAAGGGCCGCCCCCAGATCCTGGTTGGCCCGTTCCGTTTGCCCGTTCGTCTGAGGATGATAGCCAGATGACAGGCTCACCGATGCTCCCAGAGCCTGACAGAAGGCCTTCCAAACGTGGGAAATGAACTGGGGACCCCGCTCAGAGACGATGTCGATGGGGATCCCATGAAGTCGAACTACATGGTTGACCAGAAGATCTGCAGTCTCTCGGGCAGTGGGAAGCTTGGAAAGAGCCACAAAGTGTACCATCTTTGAAAATCTGTCCACAATAGTTAGGATGATGGTATTTCCTTGTGAAAGTGGAAGTCCAGTAACAAAATCCAATGCCACATGCGACCAAGGGCGACTAGGTACCGGCAGCGGGCGAAGCAGGCCAGAGGGAGACTGGTGGGAGTACTTGGCGCGGGCACATACTGTACAGGCAGCAACAAAGGCCCTGGTGTCTTGAGCCATGGAAGGCCACCAGAACCGTTGTCTGAGAATAAACAGTGTGCGATGGACACCAGGATGACATGAGAAACGGGAGGCGTGTGCCCACTGCAGGACCTTGGAGCGAACCGGGGTAGGCACAAAAAGACTATTAGCTGGGCAGTTACCTGGGTTAGGCTGCGCCCGCTGAGCCTCCCTGACCAATGACTCAATTGGTGGCTGGAGAATACAACCACCACAAAAGGTGGTTAAAATAACAACGAAGAACACATTAATCCAGAGATATAATATTTATTGGTCATTCTGCATAATGAGTACTTCCAGTTTTGGCACTTTTAATACTTTAGTGAGTATTTCTACACTGCAGTATTACTACTTTTAGTTGATAAAAACATCTGAGTACTTGCTCTTACCGCTGTGCTTGGACAATTCCTGATGTGGTGTCCACTTCCTCCACAGCGATAACAGGTGTAGTTCGCAGGAAGCACAGTAACAGGCTTCTCGCTGTAACTAGAGAGAGAAAGAGCAAGAGAATGAGATGAGGATGGATGGAAAAGACAGAAAGAAGATCAAGTTGAGTAATGGAAGTCAAGAGTAAAGTTAAGACATGTTGACACAGAATTTAAGAGATTAAAACAATAACTGAGGTGACTCACTTCGTGGGGTCATAGCCTGTCTGATTCATCATAACTCTGATCTTATCCTCCTCTGACCCTTCCACATCAGCCAGGTTAGCCATCTGCATGTGCGCGCACACACACACACAACACACACAACACACATCACACGCAGGTCAAAGAGGAAGCTGACTCACTTGAACCAGAATAAATATTTAATAAAAGAAAAGAGAGTATACCTTGGAGAAAAGGGGTAAGGCTCTGGAAGAATTTAGGTCATCCATCTGTTAGAATTAAACACATAATCACTTTCACTGGTGAAGCGATGGGAGCCTCCAGGTTACATGTGTTCGAAAGGATTGAGAAAATTGGGTTTTTATATTGTAAAAGAAAAAAGACAAAGAAACTCCAAAATAATAACTTGTTGTCCTGCTGTTGTTGTTAACGCTTTACCCCTGCTACTTTTGAGGATTTACTCTAGGGAAAAAGTAGCTGCTATGTGTGATATCTTTACTTTAATAACAGTTTGAGCCGAGATAAAATGTACACCAGAATCCAGCAGTGATTTTCATACAGAGTGGATAATAAATGTCTGTTCTGATCCCAGGATTACTGACTCAGCAGCTCCTGCTATTTCTAGTAACTCTGAACATAATAATTTGCTCTAGGAATTGTCATTTTGTCGGGTGAAAATAATGCCCTCCTCCATCACCCAAGTTTGTCCAGTAATAGGCATTGAATTGTCCCCAAAAGGATGAATCATAATAACGTTGGTGATCCCTTGATTTAAAATCTAGCATTAAAAATGTAAATGTGTCTCGTAATGAAATCTCCAACTCTAACAAATCACCTTCAGCCTCAGCTGTGTCTAGGCCTAATTACAATTTGCTAACAGGCTATGCTAACTGAGAGGACAGGGTAAACATTGCTCCTTTGAAACATCCACATGTTAGCATGCTGATATTAGCATTTAGCCCAAAGTAATGTAAACTTCTTTTTTTTTTTATTACAACATAAACGGTACAGTCGGGCCCACGTTTTTTAACTACTGATCTCTATATTCACAGAGTAGGGTCACTACATAGATTTGACCAACTTCAAACGAGCCAAATATACAAACACATATTATAAATCATAAACGTAATGTACTCTCAAACTTAAAGTTGCCACTTCACATCTACACTCAATTGTTTTTCTCTTATATACAAGGTTATATAATGACTGCGCTATATCAGATTGTAAATGGCAGTAATTAAGCTTAAATCAAATATATCAAGTTGCATTATGGGAAATGTAGGATTGAGTCTTTTGGAAGTTTGAGAGGAATGGGGGTATAAGTCAGGATTTATTTTCCTTTGCTAATTTGATGTTCATTGTTTTTCCAAGATGTATTTTTTGACCCCACCATCTATGTTATATCCACCATTAAAATTGCTGCATTCCTGTATATGTAAAAGTTCAGTTTCATTTGTCTTTACTTGAGATGGAAAATGTGGATACAAGATTTTAAAGATCAATCAGAAATAATATGGAAGTAAGTCAAACACATAATCAATACATAAGACAGATTCATACAAACAACTTTATCTTTATTGGCAGAAAAAACACAAAAGTATAAAAAAACGTTTTGTAGTCCAACAGACACTTCTGCTATTGAGAAACCAGAGAGAGAATCAGGTCAGTGCAAACTACTTCAAGTGAAGAGCTTTGGAAAAGTGTTTGAGTTAGTGGACAGGATCAAAAACACAACTGACACTGCACACAATAACAACGGTGCACCACTGGGTCTTTATGAGGAATGGGTTAAAGAGAGGCTCTGCTTATGAGCTCAATCTGTAAGGGAGTTAGTAGTTAGTGTTGAATTTCTATTTCAAAACAAGCACACTTTCAATACATTAAGTTCTTTATTGGATGATAAGAGTTTGGTGGCTGTTAATGATACAACATGTAGGGCATCTGCTCACTTATTCTGTAGATTTAGGTATAATAATGATTTATATGAACAGATTTAATAATTTAGTGGGTTCAGTCGTATCTTGGAACCAAATTAGATCCAATACAATAATAACTAAGTAACTTGACTCAAGTGCAAGCAGGTATAACAAAAAAGGCACATTTTAAAACTGCTAAATACTTTTAATTGAGAAGTACTGTACATATTTCCACAGTAATTATTAGTCATATATTTATTGTATGTGTTCTACGCGTTGTCTTATGTTTGAGAACAGTTTTATTATATTTCTATAGTTAAATGTTTATTTCTCTTACTATGTTTATGTATGTACCGTTATACCACAAAGCAACTTCCCAGTATGTGGATACTTTACTTAAGGTAGATTTTGCAAGATTTTATATGGTAGGACTTTTACTATTTCGATACTAGTGTTTTGGTACTTTAACTTGAGTAAAGCATCTGAATACGTCTTCCTTGGCAACTGAACAGTGGGTGTTGATGGAGTAGCTCTTAAAACATCAGTTAGGGTTATCAGCTATGAGTAACTGGCCTGCATGATAAAGTTTGACCGCCCGAGCTGCACCCCCCCCCCACAGATAGATAGTGGTGATGTCGAGGTGACACAGCAACGTGTTAAATAAACCGCTAAGAGTCTCTGTTGGAGAGCAAATACACTTTCCGTAATGGTTCATTGCTGATTTCTATTTCTTTTACACAGTCTAACTGCAAATGTATTAATTCATTCTAAAATATGATTTCTATAAGAGCAGTGTCTCTCTGTAAATGAAATCCTGACAAGCACACTACTTCCTCTTTGCAACAAGAAGTGAAACTTCGAAAAGAGGCTTTACATTTTTGATTGAGGGTTTCATTTGTTTCAAATCAACCCAAAGCACACGTTCCTGCTTATGTCCAAGCAGAGATATGAGGCCATTTTTAACAACTACGTGTGTTTAGTGGAGCTGTGGGTGAAGAGGTGCGGTGGGATTAGGGTTAAATTACGTACTGCTTTGAAGGCTCCAAAGGCGTTGCTAGTCTGGATGTCAGATCGCTCACTGAAACAGAACAATACATTCATTTCAAAACAGTTGTCCTTCACATAGTAAAACAATGCAACTAAAGATTAGAACTGAAATATATAGTACAAAATATCTATATCACAACAAAAAAAGGGAATCACTCAATTAATACAAATACTTTCTAAAGACTCTAAAGTTTTAAAAAGGTGAAAACACAGAGGCCTTTCACCCAGGTTTGGGTAAAAAACAAGTCAACTTATTTTAACATAACTAAACTGACATCTTTCTCTTTAACCTAACAAAGTATTTTGTTGCCTAAGATCTTTGCAGTGTGGGATTAATGGTTTCACTCCAGGTGGTGATTTCCTACATACCCAAAATGCCCGAAACAAGATAAAGATGTTAAAACATGAGTTGATTGAAGACAAATATTATATTTCTTTGGTTAAAGAAACTTTGACTGTACAGGACTGTCTCAGAAAATTAGAATATTGTGATAAAGTTCTTTATTTTCTGTAATGTAATTAAAAAAACAAAAATGTCATACATTCTGGATTCATTACAAATCAACTGAAATATTGCAAGCCTTTTATTATTTTAATATTGCTGATTATGGCATACAGCTTAAGAAAACTCAAAAATCCTATTTCAAAAAATTAGAATAGTTCCTCAGACCAAGTAAAAAAAAAAGATTTATAACAGCAAAACACAATCAAACATTTGAAAATGTCCATTAATGCACTCAGTACTTGGTTGGGAATCCTTTTGCACGGATTACTGCATCAATGCGGCGTGGCATGGAGGCAATCAGCCTGTGGCATTGCTGAGGTGTTATGGATGCACAGGATGCTTCAATAGCGGCCTTTAGCTCATTAGCATTGTTGGGTCTGGTGTCTTTCAGCTTCTTCTTCACAATACCCCACATATTCTCTATGGGGTTCAGGTCAGGGGAATTTGCAGGCCAATCGAGGACAGTAATGCCATGGTCAGTACACCAGTTACTGGTGGTTTTGGCACTGTGGGCAGGTGCCAGATCATGCTGGAAAATGAATTCCTCATCTCCATAGAGCTTTTCAGCAGACGGAAGCATGTAGTGCTCTAAAATCTCTTGGTACACAGCTGCATTTACTCTGGGCTTGATGAAACACAGTGGACCAACACCAGCAGCTGACATGGCTCCCCAAACCATCGCTGACTGTGGGAACTTCACACTGGATTTCAAGCAACTTGGATTTTGCTCCTCTCCAGCCTTTCTCCAGACTCTGGCGCCTTGACTTCCAAATGAAATACAAAACTTGCTTTCGTCTGAAAAGAGGACTTTGGACCACTGTGCAACTGTCCAGTGCTTCTTTTCCTTAGCCCAAGTCAGACGCCTCTTCCGTTGTCTTGAGTTCAGAAGTGGCTTGACCAAGGGAATACGGCTATTGTAGCCCATTTCCCGGATACGTCTGTGAACAGTGACTTTTGATACCTGGACTCCAGCTTCAGTCCACTGTCTTTGAAGCTCCCCCAAATTCTGGAAGCGACTCTTCTTCACAATGCTGTTAAGGCTGCGGTCATCTCTCTTGGTTGTGCAGCGTTTCCTGCCACATTTCCCCCTTCCAACAGACTTTTTGTGGATGTGCTTTGAAACTGCACTCTGTGAACAGCTTGCTCTTTGAGAAATTTCTTTTTGTGTCTTACCCTCCTGATGGAGGGTGTCAATGACGGTCCTCTGGACAGCAGTCAGATCAGCAGTCTTCCCCATACTTGTGATTTAGTTTACTGAACCAACCTGAGTGTTTTTCAAGGCTCAGGAAACCCTTGCAGGTGTTTCGAGTTAATTAGACGATTCAAGTGATTCGTTGAACACCCTACTAGTATACTTTTTCATGATATTCTAATATTTAGAGATAGGATATTTGAGTTTTCTTAAGCTGTATGCCATAATCAGCAATATTAAAATAATAAAAGGCTTGCAATATTTCAGTTGATTTGTAATGAATCCAGAATGTATGACATTTTTTTTTTTTTTTTTTTTTTAATTGCATTACAGAAAATAAAGAACTTTATCACAATATTCTAATTTTCTGAGACAGTCCTGTATGTCGGTTATTTCTATGAGATCTCAGTGTCATCAAGACCCTAAAAGTTGACCTAGTTTACTGAACAATAAAACAAACAATCCTCGCTACAATAAACTGACAGATAAATGGCAAGATAATTACTCACATCTGTTTATTTTAACAGTACATTTTCAATGAGTTTAAATTAAGGGTTTGGGTGTTTAGTTTATTTATTTATAGTGTCTAGGACAGTCCCCATCGATGAACTGTCACAAAAACAGTAAATGGTGCAGCTTTAGCCGACATGGCTAATTTCCAGCTGTTGTCCCCGGCCAGATGGTAATAGACACCCTTAAAATTACAATATATCAACAGCATTAGTTATAAGAAAATATATAAAATAAAATACTTTGGAAACGCCTTTAAAATGACTCAAAGTTTAGTCAAATAAGTAAATGTCAGTCTGCCCGTGCACATGGAGAATTGATTTGCTGCATTCAGTCTTGTGGGTGGCATTGCACCTCTGTAGCTCTGTAGCTCTCATTATTCTCCACCCGTCTGCATGGTGCTGCTGACGGGGCTAATCACATGACCGCCAGTCTGTTCCAGTGAGGTCTTTCCTGCTTTCCAAGCACAAACCCCACACACTGCTGGCTGTCCTGTCAAAGCCCGACTAATATCTGGGTAATCCCTGGGAACGTCACCCTGGAGTTACATGGAGTTCTACTCTTTCCATTTTTACTGTGAGCATATTTTGTCATGAAGTGTTACGCAATAACCCAGTGTAATCCACATTCGACTATAACTGAAAGATTTAGGTATTAATCATCGCGATCATGTTTATAGCATTTCTTTCTTCACCACTGTGGTCAGACACATTTCTAGTCAAAAACACAACAAAGGCCTTTCCTATATTTTGTTAACCTGCAATCTACTTTTATATATGTCAAAGGTGATATATTAAATATTTTATTGTCGGTCAAAAACCAGAAGAAACAGAGAAAAGCCAGAAATAATGTACATATGTTAGAGGCTGAAAACAGCAATTTCTGCCACTAGCATGGACAACATATTTGTTATAAGAACTAATAAACAAATCAATGTATCAACTAATAGAAGTTCAACTAACTAATCCCCTGCAGTCTGTGAACATTTTCTTCAAATTTTTATTAATAAAGTCACTTCAATCACTGCTCCATCAAACGACACTTCTGTCTCTGCCCCCTGCTTTGCTGTTTTTCACCGTTTTGAGCCTATGACCCTGTCCTCTGTGCAGGAGATTGTCTCCAAAATAAAACACTCTGGTTCTCCAATCGACCCTGTCCCTCCTCGATTTTTTAAAGAGGTATTCCCCACTATAGGACCTTGTGTTCTTCTCGTTTTTAACAGCAGTCTGCTCACAGGGGTTGTTCCGGAAAATTGGAAACATGCCGTTGTACAACCACTTATTAAGAAACCTAGTCTGGATCCCACAGTTCTTACAAACTTTAGGCCCATTACCAAATTGCCTTTTATGTCCAAAATCCTAGAGAAGATTGTATACAGTCAACTTCTCGCTTTTCTGGAAGAGCACAAGGTACTCAAGGTCTTTCAATCTTGTTTTAAAACCTTGCACAGCACGGAATCAGCTCTTTTAAGAGTTTTTAATGATATCTTTTTAGCAACAGACTCAGGTGAATGCATTATCCTTTTACTCCTTGATCTAACGGCCGCTTTTGATACAGTGGACCATGAGATCCTGATAGCTCGTTTGGAGCAGTGGGTGGGCATTAGGGGCAAAGCCCTCGAATGGTTTAGGTCGCATCTGACTGGTAGGACTTTCTGCGTCTGCCTTGGGGACTCTGAGTCCTCGTCTGCTCCTCTCCTTTGTGGGGTTCCACAGGGCTCAGTGTTAGGCCCCCTGTTGTTCTCCCTGTATTTGCTCCCTCTTGGGTCCATTCTTAGGAAGCACGGTATCGCTTTCCATTGCTATGCAGACGATTGTCAAATATATGTGCCACTTAAAAAGAACGACTCCTATTCAATTAAACCGCTGTTAAACTGCCTTGAAGACATTCAATCCTGGATGTCATGCAACTTTTTAAAATTAAATGATGACAAAACCGAAGTGATGGTTTTTGGTGCCCCTCGGACCACTCCTATAGACCTAGGATCCTTGGGCCACTCCACCAGGCCTACCATCACAAATCTTGGGATAAAGATAGACCCTGAACTCAAGCTTGACAGCCAGATCAAGGCAGTTGTTAAAAACAGCTTCTTCCATCTCAGGCAGCTAGCCAAAATAAAGCCTTTTTTAAATAGTGACCTCTTTGAAACGGTAATCCATGCCTTCGTCACCTCCCCCTTGGATTATTGTAATGCACTATATATATATATATATATATATATATATATATATATATATATATATATATATATATATATATATATATATATATATATATATATATATATATATATATATATATATGGGGATAAGTGCATCTTCCCTTGCTCGCCTGCAGATGGTGCAAAATGCAGCAGCACGGCTACTAACTGGCACACGCAAATACGAGCACATTTCCCCCCATTTTATCTTCGCTCCACTGGCTGCCTGTTCATTTGAGCATTCATTTTAAAACTCTTTTATTTACTTTTAAAGCCCTCAATGGCCTGGCCCCGCCCTACCTCTCTGAGCTGTTACACAGCTACATGCCCACTCACACTCTCAGGTCAGCTGATCAGTTGCTCCTGAGGGTGCCAAAAACAAAGTCTAAGCGCAGAGGGGACCATGCTTTCTCTGCTGCCGCCCCTAAACTGTGGAACGACCTGCCCTTGCTCATCAGACAGGCTCCCACACTGTCTGCTTTTAAATCCCGTCTTAAAACCCACCTCTTCTCCTTAGCATTCAGAAACAAGTAGATTGTTGCTTTTATTTGCTTTCAATGGTCTATTGTTTTATTTATTTATTCTGGTTTGTTTTGTGTTTGTATCTTGTATTTTAAATGTATTTATATTATGTTGTGTGAGCTTATCTCTCTGTACAGCAATTTGGTCTGAAGGTTTTAAAGTGCTATATAAATAAAGTTGGATTGGATTGGAATAGCTTCAATACTCACTCAAATGTTATTTATCTATATCTGAGTATCTTGGTGGAGTCCTTTAAAGAGTGAACTTACATTATCTCGTATGCCGTATGGATTCTCAGGGATATCTACAATAATATTAGTGCAGGACTTCAACTATGGGAAAACGTTTTGACACTTACAGGTTGCGGGTCTTGCTTGAGTTTGGCTTTCCTCCGACGATGGGGATTCTCCTGACGATGACGGAGGAGCCTTTGGGGATCGAACCATCGTCATCTGTGAACTCTGAGAGGGAGCGGCGGAGAACGTGAGAGTTTAAATTTGTAGTTGGATTGTTTTGTTTGAACATCATTGGCTTTTTTGCTTTAAAAAAAAATAATTACTCGTTAGCAAAATAGTTACATTACAGGAAGTTAAGCAGATTAGGTACTTCGTTCTTGTAGTTATGCACATTTGCTTTGGATGTGATTATTCACATTTCTACACAGGATAATAAATACTTTATATTCATTTGTACAGCCTGATAAACTGGTGTAACTTGTGAATTAAACAAGTATTGAGACCCTTTACATCCTTCAGAAAACCAGTCTGCATGACACAGCACTTTTATAAGACTGACATCCGATGCAACAAGCCTGAAAATCCTTCCTATAAAGCATGATGCTCTTTCTTTTCGATTTTACTTCACTTTTAGTAAACATGTCTGTAAACTTTTACATAACATCTTAACCTTTTTTGTCCTCTGGGTTGTGCTTTCAGTGGAAACACATTACTCGGAATATGAAGAGTTTATCTCCTCATCATCTCTGCAGGATATTGGTCACACACTGAAATGATTCTTATCCTTCCTAGATGATAATCAGGTTTTATCTGCATGTCACGCTTTTTCTCTACTTGAATTATTGTAAATTATTAAATTAACTTTTATTGTTTACCACTGATGATTCATTTGAATCCGTGTGTGTGTGTCTTGACTTTTGGTCATGACTAGTCTGTGGTCCTACCCCACTTATTCTATTTTTACCCACATCTCTCTCGGGAGATATACATGACCTGCTGATCCCCCACCACCATGCCATGTAATTAATGACACAAGGCCTGAATGCAGCAGGAATGTGGCCCATTCATTAGACGCCTTTCTGTTCTTGCTTTGACTTTTTTTTGGACCCCCTGCCAAACTAAAAGACATGATGCAGCGGCCCCTCTCACCACACAGCTGTCAACCCTGAACCACGTGTTAAGAGTGCAGGAATACTCTGTGAGAAGTAAAAGTCCTGTAATAAAAATGTTACTCAAGTAAAAGTAGAAAAAGTATTGGCACCTTAATTAAAGTACTCATTATGCAAAATGGCACATTTCAGAATAATATATATATGATATGTTTTGATTATAATTATTGATGCATTAAAGTGTTATCACAGCTGGTAAATGTGTAGCTAGTTTTAATTACTTTGTATACTGCAGGGTAGCTTGTGAATTTACTCAGGGTGTAACTTAAGTCTTATTTAAGTGTTGATTATATTTCAGATTATGAATCCAAATCTGCAAAGTAACTCTAGCTATTGGGAAATGTAGTGTAGTAAAAGTACACTACTTACCTCTGAATTGTAGTGGAGTAAGGAGTCAGTCCCTCAAATGTGCACTTAAGTACATTACTTGAGTAAATCTACTTAGTTACTTTACACCACAGCTCATTCACATTAGACCCCTTTTTGTTTGACTTTTTTTGGACCCCCTGTCAAACTAAAAGACATGACGCAGCCCCCTCTAACCGCACAGCTGTCACAACTGGACCACGTGTTTTCTTCCAAAGTTCAAAACCTCCAGGATAAACACAGCATTATCAGCCCCCCACCCACACACTACCATGCTATTTATTACCTTCTTTATTCTGTGCGTTGGTGATCTGCAGGTCACAGTCCCCGGCTCGGAGCTTCTCCCTGCCCATGATCTGCCTCTTCAGGTCCCTCAGCGTGACATGCAGGCCGTCAAAAACCACCGTGTCGTAGCTGAGTTTAGAGGAGAATTTATAATGAACATGAGTCATGCTGAGGTGAAGCAGAAACCTCGCCCTACACTGTCAGAAAACCGACAGTTAGTCCAACGGAACACCTGTGTAGTTGCTATGGGAGTAGAGAAAGTTAGCTAACGTTCACTAGCGTTAGCACCGGTGCGTAGCGCTCTAATAATAAGCTCCGTCGGTGATTAAAAAGTGCCCGTTAAAGTGGCTTTCACAGGATGACATGTCCCGGTGCCTGGTGAAACAGCAGCAGTGACTCAAAACCAACCACACTCCGTCAGTTTTCAGTCAAATGTGAACTTTTATTCCTCCCAATGCTGCTATGAAGCAAAGCTGACAGAAACTACCAGCTGTTTCCACAAGCAACGGCTCGTCAGCACGGTGCTGCACCAGCTGATGCTGCATTCAGGGGATCCACTCAAACGCAGACTTTTAAGTTTCAAAGTTATTATTGCGAAAATGTTCATTCCTAATAATATCCTGTAAGGTTGAAAGTTATTGTAGACTGCTACATTCGCTTTGTGCTTCAAGAAACTGTTATTTGTTTCAACTGCATTTGTCTACAATGCATTTTTTATGCATCAGATGTTTTGTTATTTTCAGTACTTTAAATGTATCCACGTCATACTCGGCGGCCAAGAAAAATGTAATTATGTTTGTTTACTGTTATTTTTGCAGTTTACGTTATTATTGGGTATACGTCGAACTAAATTTGTAATAGTGTCTAAAACTCAATTTTGTCTGACTTCATGCCTACACATTTTTTGGATTTAGGGATTTGCAATTTTCCTCCCTACACCTGAAGGGAGCATCTTGCCTCCTGTGCACCTGTTTACAGTCTATGGTTTGAACCCTATGGGTTGAACTCAGGGGACACCAGGCAGCCTGGCGCAAAGAGAAACAGATTCACACCTAATAAAGAAGATTAAGTAATAATGGCTTTCACTTAAACAACTTTTTCTGTGGAGATTTGATGGCTTGATATTGTTTTTTCCCCACCAAACTGCATTGTAGGGACTCTAAGAAGCCAAACAGTCTACGTTAAAGGACCACAGAACAAGTGTATTGAATCGTAAATGATTATTTTTTTAATACCAATCATTTTCAAATCAAGATAAAGGTTGACTGTAGTCCTGTGAAGCCTAATATCTCCAATAGATGGCGACAAAGTGTTATTTATGATGATAACTGCGTGTGTGTGTGTGTGTGTGTGTGTGTGTGTGTGTGTGTGTGTGTGTGTGTGTGTGTGTGCAGTGTGCAGTCAGTTTTAAATGTGCATATGCTGACACGTTTGGACCCATAGATATAAATACCTATTATTGTAAGTGAAATACATCTTTGTTTAATTTGACAATATACACTGAACAAAAATATAAATGCAGCACTTTTGTTTTTGCTCCCATTTTTCATGAGATGAACTCAAAGATCTAAAACATTTTCTATATACACAAAATAACCATTTCTCTCAAATATTGTTCACAAATCTGAAAAAATCTGTTATAGTGAGCACTTCTCCTTTGCCGAGATAATCCATCCCACTTCACAGGTGTGGCATATCAAGATGCTGATTAGACAGCATGATTATTGCACAGGTGTGCCTTAGGCTGGCCACAATAAAAGGCCACTCTGAAACGTGCATTTTTGCTTTATTGGGGGGATCTGGGGGGGTCCGAAAACCAGGCAGTATCTGGTGTGAGGGGTAGGGGTAGGGGTGGGGTTAGGGGTAGGGGTAGGGGTAGGGTTAGGGTAATGTTGTGAATCGAGTGACCTGTGTTCGTCGTCCGTTACATACGCCTGCCCATACCATAACCCCACCACCACCATGGGCCACTCAATTCACAACATTACCCTAACCCTAACCCTACCCCTAAGGAAGTTAGCCAACTAAAAAACAGCAATGGCAATGGTACGAACAAAAATGTCCGCCACTCTTGCCATCCTCATACATTGATTTTAATGTTAATTTCTTTCAACCATGTTCATTATTGAGCTTTAAAGATGCCGGTTTATGGATTTAGTTTCATTTGGACAAAGCCATACTTGCTCATTTAAGGTGTCATGCTAGGCCCATGCATGCTCAAAAAGATTCCTTTAATTAGTCTAAAACTTGTGAGGGAATTCCTGATATGAATGTATATAAATACAGGTAATCATTTTTAAAAAAAATGTTAATTTAGCTCGCAACAGACTCGTGTCTCTGCATTAAATGTGCAGGGCAGTAATGCACACATCTTTGAGTGAAGGAGACAAGGTGTTAAGGAAGCAAGACATGCAATCAAGTAGCTAAGGAAGCAGGAATCTTCTGTGACATCATCACCACAGGTTGAAAGACACTCACATACACAAGCTAATGAGACAGAGGTTTACTGAAGTCTGCCAGCTGATTGGTTGGATTCAGATAAATGGAGGGGGAGAAAGGAGTGAGGAGAGAGGAGTGTTTGAGGAAGTCACTCGCTCTGTCTCACTCTCTCTGCTGCTTGCTCTGCTCAGAGGAGGGATTTGCCCTATCTTCCCTGGCTTAGCACACCATTGTGAAAGCAGTGGGAGGATGGAGGGATGCAGAAGGAGAGAGAAGGAGAGAGAAGGAGAGAGGATGAAAGGGAAACAGCTGCTGCCTTTAAACTGATGTTCTTCTTATCGTGATATGATACAGGACATGCTCAGTGACTCAGCCATCAAAGAGCTGCTTGGAAACAATTATATCCTCAGCCCTACAGTATGTGCGTGCATGTGTCACATTTTGATGGCAAATGACACGTTTAAAGCGGAGTGTATTAATGGGTTTGTGAGTTGAGGCACATTTCTTTTAGAAGAACAATAATAATTTCCAGTATTTTATCTCATTTTAATTTTATAGCAGTCCTGATTTTTAAGCATTTTCTTATTTTTTTGATAGAAATTTACATCCACTACTGGTTATAGGCTTACATTTTATTTCAGTATCATTATTACTTGTTCAAAGGCTGTTTAACATTGGCATATTTCTTATAAGGCTGTTCTTGGACTCCTTTCTTCTTATCTTTGGGTCTCTACATCCTGCAAAAAAGTAGCGAAATCACCTGATTCTTCCATATTATAAGGGATTTTAAATTAAGCTGAATATGGCACATAAGGCTCAAGATGTTTCGAATGTTAGAGAATGTCTTTGATATCTTTTCATTTTGTAATACATTTTTTTAATGTCCAAAATTGTGTTATTTCTTCTGTGTTTGTGTCTTGGCCATGAAACTTTTGAGATTCTTTTTGTCTTTAACTCATGGTTAAGTAAAGGTTACATAAAAATAAGTTAAGCTATTGCTACTAGTTAAACATAGTGTTAACTTTACAATATTTGAATTTCATATGCCAATTACAAGTATCCAGATCCCAAGCAATTTGGTTAAAAACCCAAAGATTTCACTTACTGTTTATATAGAAGTAACAGCAGTTGGAAATAATCACATATCAGTGGCTTGAACTCGCAAGTTTTAACTGGATATATGACTTAATGACTTCTTAAATCTTTGTTGATTCATTTGATAATTGTTTCCCTCACCATTGATCTCTGTTTTCCTCATTATCATTACAACATAAGCCTTGGGTTTTCCATCTTAGTGTGTCTGGAAGGCCAAAAGGGTAAAAAGACCACTCAATAAATGGATGTCTCCTTCCCTTCCTCCTTGTTCTTCCTCTCATCCTCCCCTCCACCTTGCACTCTCTCTCCTTTTCGTCTTTCTGCTTGAACAGCGTTCACAGCTCCAAGGCTTTTTTTTCACACTGCAGATGGCCATAGTGTTACTCCACTCAAGACACGCACGCACGTACGCACACACCCACGCACCCACACACACACACACACACACACACACACACACACACACACACACACACACACACACACACACACACACACACACACACACACACACACACACACACACACACACACACACACACACACACACACACACACACACACACACACACACACACACACACACACACACACACACACACACACACACACACACACATTGCTCTCTGACAATGGTTTGGTTCAGAGTGCTCTTCACTCAGTTTGCCCTTCTCAGCAGTGAGCAGAAGGGTCTCTTGTTCCTCAAAAACTCTTGCAGAAGATTTGTGTCGACCCGGGCACTGATCTGATGCTTTCATTGGCAATCACCAACAAACACTAGATAAAAGGCGTTTTTGTGGACTTTTTGTAACATTGCAACATTGAAGTTGATAGGTGTTTTCTTTATTTAGTTAGGAAACCTGAGAGGAAATGTAAGGAGTTCAAACTCTTGCAAAAAAGGTTTTATGAAAACAAGTAATGAAGCAAATGAATGATGATGTCAATGAAGCAATTCACTTACTTAGACGGAAATGGATAGATAGATAAATAGATAGATAGATACATCTGGCCCTTCCTACATCCAGGACATGGTTAAACCGTACACCCCAGCACGTGCACTCCGCTCTGCATCAGCCACGGCTGATGCACGGCTCGCTGCACCCTCACTGCGAGGGGGACCCAAGTTCCCATCAGCAAAAACACGTGGGTTTGCTATCCTGGCTCCAAAATGGTGGAATGAGCTCCCATTGACATCAGGACAGCAGAAAGCTTACACACCTTCCGGCGCAGACTGAAAACTCATATCTTTCGACTCCACTTCGAGCGATAGAACTATTAACAAAGCACTTATATACTAATAAAGGACTGGCTTATCTAAAGCCAGTTGAGTAGCACTTGAAATGTTTTTGCTTTATGAAACCTGATGTACTTATATGATTCTGTTTTCTTCAAGTTTGTATCTTGTTGGTCGAACGCACTTATTGTAAGTCGCTTTGGATAAATGCGTCAGCTAAATGCAATGTAATAAATAGATGGATAGATAGATAATTAGGACATCAAGGCTGACAGCAACTCTCCCTCAGAGCCTCATTCAGTGACAAACAGCTGTTCTAGATACATCCGACTGGGACACAAACACACACAAACACAGAAACCTGTACTTGTGGCTAACATTAGGAGCGTGCCTGGTATAATCTAGAAACTGTGTGACACAGTGCCAGATGTCAGCTAGTGTTTGTGTCTTTGAGGTTCAAATTAGAGCTGATCCTAACGTGTAAACACTTTTGATAATTTGTCCCAAATAAACAATTACTTTACTGCAATGACCTTCAGTATTGGCAAGAAATCTGTTAGCCAAATTCCTGTTTTATTTTTGGAGTGTAGAGGTAAGACTGTCTGGTACATCACTATACAATATTCTGATGTGGGATTCCTGCTGGGAAATGCTCAGTGTCTTTTATGGGCTATTAGCATAAGGGGCCATTTTCTCTTATTGGGCCAATGGAGCTGAAGAAAGCAATTACTACAGTAGCATACTGCTCGATGGGAGGGTGGGGTTTTCAAAACAGGGAAAATGTGGCAGAGGGAAAAAATGGCTTAGAGGATCAGCGGAGAGAGACAGGGTGAAAAGGGGAGAAAATGGAAATATGAAACGTGGGCGACGGTCACAATATTTCCATGCAACAGAAGAGATGAGCGGCAGGAGAGATTGAGGGACACACTGGCACATATAAACGCAGTTAAGAGGAACAAAAGCAGAGTGGCAGTGGGGCTGAGGCTCTGCCATAATCCCGCCATCCACTCTAATCTCTATGACGACGACACGGAGCTCCATCGGTGACGTCACAGTTATGAATATTCATCAGGTGAATCTGAGCTCTCCACTGGATCCTTCCTACTCACATTACACACTCTTATACTGTTGCTGTTACATCATATCCTGAAAATATACGATAGTTAATTTAGAGATAAATTAGGGCTAGATATAAAACATGTCATCACAAACATGCACACATGTAAGCCTTCAATTCTGGTTGTTTTGACTTTAAAGTGTGATTGCCCTAAGGGATAGCATTGATCATTTTTAAGACTGGTGTAAAATGTATCAGTCAACCACACTGGTGCGATAACAACCAAGTGTTTATACCTGTTTTAAATGGCCTAACTCACATTCTCCTATTTCTCCTTGAAGGTAGTGTTGAACTAGTTTGTACAAATGAAAAGCGACAGGTCATTCTGTAAAAACATTAAGAACGTTTTAGATAGATACCAAAATCATGCCTACTCTCACGTCACTTGCATTAAGTGAGCATGGTTAAGGAAAAGTTTGGAAATCTTCCCCACCCTCTACGTTGAAAATGTGTGGGGAAAGAGAAATTGGGATGCTGTTCGACCATCTGACTTTGCTGTCACAACAGAGGAAGAGAAGCAGTACTGCCCTGTAATAAACACAGTCTTGAACTATTACATATGTAGTAGAAGTCTCGAGGTAGACCTCATCCTAAGCAAACAAAGGGGAAACACTCCTCATGTTGTGCAGGAACATTTGACAAGAGCCAACTCGATCATCGTCCATGTGTCACACCTACCATGATGGACGGATCAGAACGATTTTTAGAGGCATGAAGACTGTAAAGTATTTGGCAAAAAAGAGGCAAACATGGTAAAAATTGTTTGTGCACATTTAAGTTTCTTTACATATTTGGCACTGGTAAAATCAGCTTGTGAACCCTTAGATTAATCTTGTTCTTTATTAGGATCCCCATTAGCACCTGAGCATCTTGCGTCTCATTTTGAGGGTCACCGTGTTGGAAATTGCTGCTTTAGACGACAGTTGTGTACGCCAATGCACCAACCAACCATAATTCCTCAAAATCATTTGATCCTGCAACACTTTCTGGTAACAGATGGAAGCCACCTGATGTGACACACAGATACACACTGTACATGAATGATGCAGCACTCTTACAGGGATGCACAAATGCTATCAGATGCATACTTTTCATTAAGAATCTGATCAGAAAAATGTATATAGTCAAAATGCAAGAATAATACTTCAACCACAAAACACACATGTACTTATATTTGTACATGCAACCCCTCCCCCCACCTACCTTCAAACACCTCAAATCTGGCACATCCTCCAGTCTCCTCATTAACTTTTCCCCACTCCCTCCCATTTCCCTTCTCAACTCTCATCTTCATACCGCCTGTTTCCTTTCCGTCAGACATCTGCGTGGTGGCTGTGGAGATAAGCAGGGGAGTAATCTATCGGACGGCTAATTCAGAACGGATGACACAGCACAGCAGATATGCATCTAGTTCATTTCTGCAGGTTTATGTTGGTGTGTGGTACGATTTCTGAAAAAAACCAACAAGTGAGTGTGTTCAGGATATAAGAGCAGATCACACATCATAGATTTACATACACACAAGCAGGTACAAAATGAACTCACCACAGGCACTTTGAAAAGGTGACTCTTTATTTTCTAATCATTATACTGTATATAATATTCCTTCTCTCTAGATATAGGTAATCATATTTATATCGTGTAAGTAAAAGTGTGCTTTTATTCACAGCATGTGTCCGTGTCAGACTGCTGTTAGTTGGAGGTTTACATTATAAAGTATACAGTGAAACTGGCTGGCAGCTATATATATGTGTGTGTGTGTGTGTGTGTGTGTGTGTGTGTGTGTGTGTGTGTGTGTGTGTGTGTGTGTGTGTGTGTGAGCTAGGAGAGTTATACAGTCAGTATGCCTGTGTATAGAAAGATGAATGTGAGTGCCAGCATGTTTCTGCATGCATGTGTGTGTGTGTGTGTGTGTGTGTGTGTGTGTGTGTGTGTATGTGTGTGTGTGTGTGTGTGTGTGTTTGTGTGTTTGTAGAGGACTAAGTATCTCATGATAGGGCTCAGAGGTATGGAGCAGGATAAAAAGCTGCCCATTGACACACAATTCAAAATAGTTGATCACCATCCATCTTTAAACACATCTCCCATCATCATCATCATCATCATCATCATCATCATCATCATCATCATCATCATCATCATCATCATCATCATCATCATCATCATCATCATCCGTTTAGGTGTTTTAAAATTATGAAACACTTTTTTGTGGGATTTCCTTTTTTGTCATTGCTACTTTAAGTTGCACATTTGTCTTTCTTGTTTCAGTTTCATCACTGCTGCAAGGAAACACTAATGATGCCAGTGTCACCCCTCAAGACACGAGAAAAAAGGCTGGTGGCTATTTACTCTCCTAATCTTCATCTGAATAGTTTCTCCTCAAAGCAAATTGCTACAATTCCTGCAAAATACACTCCCTGACTGAGAAAACCTCTATGCTTTTTGCTAGGTCAGTGCTACACACATAATGAGCAGGATAACAGTAAAATATTAGGTTTTGTTTTACGGATATTCTGCATTATTCACTCTGTTTTGGTGGTGTCCTTCCAATGGGACCTTTAAATACAGATACAATGTCACTAACTTCTCTATCTCTTCTCCTGAGTTTGTGTTCTGGCATTTGTTTTCTAACAGTCCGCAAGTCAGTTTGAAAAGGACAAAGTCAGGTTCCAGTACTTTACCGCTTAAATGGTTTGTATTTTTGAGTTGCACTTTCAATAACAAGACTGAGAGTTTATCGCCATGCTAGCGGCTTTGTGAGGCTGCAAAGTGATGCTAACAACAGCAAGCTAACATGCTCACAATGACAATGCTATCTTGCTGCTGTTAAACAGTTTAGCCGTTAGCCAATTAGTCAGGGGTTAACCAACATTTGAAAGATTCATCCTCTGGGAACCCAGAATAT